>CM047879.1:13100522-13116299 GCA_026212405.1 Petrea volubilis
TTTAAGCAACAAAGGAGCAAAATTTTCATAGCTCTTAGGTGTCTTGCTAGTTATGTAGAAGCTATATTCATCATCCTATCCTATGCAAAACACTTGGTTGTGAGTGCTTCTATTTTTTTCCCCCAACCACTTCAACTTTTTAACTTTTAATGCTGTTCTCACTTATTTGCAGGTACTACTAATCTAACTTTTCTTTAACTTGGTTAAAGTAAAAGCATACTAAACACTGCTAAGTATTGGTAACAAAAGCACAAATCAGAAACAAAATGGGGTGTCTGCAATTGCTTCAGCTTCTGAGAGGTGCTTAAAGCTAGAGCTTTTCTGAAAAGCAGCCGTAGAGATGTTTTTGGCTTTTTTGGGCCATTTCGGCTTCTTATAAGCTCAGCACACGCAGAAGCCATACTTAGCAAATACCCCACTTGTACTTTTTTTTTTGCCCTCCAGTAGAAGCCTAAAAGGGCTTAACTTCAGCTATTGTAGACACCATCTGAGCAATTTTCAGAAGCTGTTGCAAACTCCCTCCTTGTCCACAAACACAAAGCGCTAAATTCGAGTTCGACAAAAGCTCATCAATGAATGTAATAGAACAAGAAAAGATTATATAAACCTACCCTTTTGGATCAACAACTTGTCTTGAGATCTTCATTTTCCTTGTTGAACCAGCATACAACTCCTCAAGTGTGCAAGGCAATTTGCTCTCCACAGGTGGTGGTTTTTTGGGCATATTTACTCCACCTGCATCAACATTACTGCTTCTGAACATATTATCCACCCCACTGACGCCTCCGAACTCGGCCGAAAACCTCGGTCGACCGGCCGGCTCCCGATGATCCGAACCCAAACGGGCTACTCCCAAAGAACTCGGCGAAAATGTCCTCCGCGTTCCGAGGATTGAACCCGTTTTGGGGCCCGCTCGAACCAGTCGGCGGCGCATCCTTCAGACCTTCTTCACCATGCTGGTCATAGATTTGCCTCTTCTGAGGATCACTCAACACCTGATGTGTGGGTAAAAAACAAGAAATTACACATGTTGTTGAAGATGAGGAAGCAATGTGATCAATATACACACACACTGTTTGACAAAAAATGCATTGATCAAATGCCAAGAAATCAATGAAAAGTAAAGAAGATCAATAAAGCCATTCATCAACCAACATTAGCATTGTGAAACTATTCTTTTTCTTCCCCCACCTTCACCCCACCCCGGCCCGGATCCCGTGAAACATTTTCTACAGCATATCAGCAGTATCACGCAACAACTTAATTGGTTATCTCCCACACGTGTAGGCGGGCTTCTTTTTGTATTTGGCCTTGCGTGTGATATTCTTTTTTTCGTGATGGTAAGATTCGAACATAGGACCTCTTCGTTCAGTTTAGTTTCTGATATCTTGTTAAATCAAGAAAGCCACTCAACCAACATAATTGTTGTGAAACTATTCTTATTCACCCCACCCCCCCACCCCCCCCCCCCCAACCCCAACCCCAATCCACCCCAGCCCGGCCGGCCCAGATATGAACAATTACGAACGAGGCATTGAGGTTAAAGAAACAATTGCATTACTTCATAGGCTTCAGAGATTTGCTTGAATTTGGCCTCAGCTTCATTCTTGTTGTTGGGATTCTTGTCTGGATGCCATTTCATGGCCAATTTTCTGTAAGCTTTCTTCAGATCATCCTCTGTTGCGCCCTTACCCACCTTCAGTATGTTGTAATAATCCACTCCCATTATTATTAATATTATTGTTTTTTTTTATCAAATCTTCCTCTCACAAAAAATATGGAGTCTATTCTAAGATCATCAAATCAAAAAACCAAAAAAAAAAAAAAAAAGGAAAAAAAAATCTACAATTTGACAAGAGGAGAACTATAGATTATGAACCCTTATGTCCTCCAACTTCAAAAAAATCTAAAAGGGTCCTTCTTTTTCTTGCCCACTTTTTACTTATGCATGAAAAAAAAAATTCAAGAATCAATGATTCAGAAAGACAAATTTTTTTGAGAGAAGCTACGATACATTTTAAATAATTACATTAATGATCCGAAATCAGATATAACTATTACACCTTATAATCAATTATGGACTTGAATGACTATCAAAAGAATCAAAACAATAAACTATTATACAGTTAAAGAACAAACTACAATGCAGTAAGATAAGACCCGTATGCAATAGAATAGACAATGCCCTTTTGCTTTTTCGTGGGGTGGGGGTGTTAGTTTGCCAGTTAGTTGTTATGGTATGTGTCATTTTGGAGCAATAAAAGGGGGGAAAAAATTATATTTTGTCAGAGTACCACCGCATTTAGCGGGATTGATGTGAGGGCACGATTTATGTCTCTATACTTGTACAAAATTTTGGTCTCCTTTCTTTGTCACCAAAAATTTTATTGTCCAAGTTTCATAATCAATAATGAATAAACAATCGTGAAGCCATATATATATAGATATATATAGCTCAGGGTACACGTATATTTCTTAATTTTAAAATTACTCACATATATATATGTGTGTGTGTGTGTGTGTGTGCATTCTCTGAATTTTTTTAATTTAATTATTTACATTGTCAGTAATTCATAATTAGTAGTTGCACCCCATGAGTGTTGGCTTCAAAAGTGCCAATAAATGTATACTCTCGTGTTCTTTTTTTTAATATATACATAGCTCAGGGTGCACGTATATTTCTTAATTTTAAAATTACTCATATATATATGTGTGTGTGTGTGTGTGCATTCTCTGAATTTTTTTAATTTAATTATTTACATTGTCAGTAATCCATAATTAGTAGTTGCACCCCATGAGTATTGGCTTCAAAAGTGCCAATAAATGTATATTCTCGTGTTCTTTTTATATATATATATACAATCAATACATTTATCTGTCATAATTTTATTTTCAGATGAAGGTTATTTGATCCATTTATAATCTCTCGAGTTATAGTTTTCGTTGAAAGATTATAACTCCCCATCAAGATTAGGAAATTTTCTTAATCATGAAACAAATTATTACTCTTTTGGCACAAAAAAATATATAATTTAAGTTTTGTATATATTCCCAACCAAACAACACGGACTACAATAATTAGTAAGATAAATTAGGGACTAATAATACAATTTTACCATTATACTTCCTATTTGCAAAAGGTTTAACTTTTTTTAAAAGGGTTAAAAGCGGCAAATACCCCCAAAATTTGGCCCTCTTAGCACTTTACCCCGAACCTTTACGGGCTAGTAAAATCACCCCTTAACCATTTTAAATATCACGACATGACCCCCTAATCGTTTTTTCTAGCAATTTTAAGTGAATATTTCCCCTGAGATTCCAAAATATGGATCTCACGTGATTTGGGGAGGATAAATTCATTATTTCAACACTTAAAAAAAAGGGTTAAAAGCGGCAAATCCCCCAGTATTTGGCTCTCTTAGCACTTGACCCGATAACCTTTGCGGACTAGCAAAATCACCCCATAACCGTTTTCAATATCACGACATCACCCCCTAATATTTTTTCTGACAATTTTAAGTGAATATTCTGCCAGAGATTCCAAAACGTGCATCTTGATTTGGAGAGGATAAATTTGTCATTTCAACACTTAAAAAAACGTGTGAAATAAGCGTTACTCTTTCTTTAAGTGTTACTCTGCTTCTCTAAATAACAAACCAAACATCCCTAATTTTCAGAAATTAGGGCAAAGAAAAAATACCCATCTTCATCACAATGGAGGCTGTTCTCTACAATTTGGGAACGAGCTTGCTTGAAGAAGATTTCAGTGAACGAACTTGGACCTGAGTTTGTGGAGGTAGAACAAAGCGGGCCTCAGCTAGTTCTTGATGCCGAGGACTCCTAGATCGCCAGAGATGAAACTAAAGACGGGTTCGAGATCAGGTTTGATGTCGTAGGTGAGGATTTCGAGGCACATGCCTAGGATTCTGGCCAGGTCTTGAAGGCGGTGGCCTTTTGATTGGAGAAATGCGACAATGGCGTCGATGGAGTGAAGAGGTGCCGTGTGGAGAGATGGGTTTCTTGCCAGGGCCCAGCCCGAATCGACGCTGATTGTTTTGAGGCGGAGGATATTTTGCTTGAAGTCAAGGGAGATGGTTTGGTGGGCTTGTTGTTGGTGGATTGGGGTTTTTGGTTTGGGTGTTAAGAGGTTGTTGGGTGGTTTTGGTAGCAGTTTCTAAGAAGAGAGGCGGAGGGAGGAGTGGAATGCGGTGGCGGCCGCCGGCATGGTGCTGCAGGTCGTGGCAGAGCCACCATGGACCTGGGGAGGGGGGGTTGAGTATTTGTTTTCTACTTGCTTGGTGATCATGTTTTTTTTGTGTGTTGAAAGGATGAATTTATCCTCTCCAAATCACGTGAGATGCACCTTTTGGAATCTCAAAAGGAATATTCACTTAAAATTGCCAGAAAAAAAAAAAGATTAGGGGCGATGTAGTGATATATAAAATGGTTAGGGGGTGATTTTGCTAGCCCGCAAAGGTTGGAGGGTAAAGGGCTAAGAGAACCAAATGTTGGGGGGTTTGTCGCTTTAAACTCTTTTTTTAAGTGTTGAAATGATGAATTTATCCTTCCCAAATCACGTGACATGCACGTTTTGGAATTTCTATTTCGCCTAAAATTGCTGGAAAAAAAAAGACTAGGGGGTGATGTGATATTTAAAACGGTTAGAGAGTGATTTTGTTAGCCCGCAAAGGTTGAGGGTAAAGTGCTAAAAGGTCAAATGTTGGAAGTTTGTCGCTTTTATTCCTTTTTAAAATCACTAGAAGCAAACACAGAAACAAGAATGAATATGTGCTTTCAGATTCAATACTTTTTTTTAATTATATCTAAGCACTTCAGAATCAACTTTTTTTACTTTTGCAAACACCCGTATCATAGTTATATGAATGAAACATTATATCCTGTGGACACAAAATGTCTAAAAGCTTATTATTCCTGAAAATTTCATTGCTTTTTTATATATCAAAGCCCAGTAAACTGAGATTCAACAATTTGTGATCATTTTCTTAGGTCTGAAAATTCTCAATCAGCATTACAGCATCGCACATAGAAAATTGGTTGCACCTTTCAAACACAAACCCTTTTGAAACAAAGAACACAGAAACAGAGGGGTACAAGCAGAGATACAATCTGTACAACAAACGCTAAGGTATAGGCACTACTAATCTCAAACTTCAAAGAAGAGAGATGATTCTCGAGATTCACACTTTATATTCACAAGTTGTGAAAGCACCACATATGAAAAACTGCCAGTTTCGATAATTTGGCAGCAGCAGTTTAGCTCTTAGACGACTAGTTGGATGAAGCAGATGTTGAACCAGCATTCGTCGCTTTTGGCTGAGCAACAGGCGCAGGTTCGGGTACATCGCCAATGTCCAAAGTGTCCGGAAGCTTATCAGACGAATCACTGGGGAGAACCTGTAAAATGTAAACGATGCTATTTATATCTGATTGTATACATCATCGAGAAAACCGAACTCTTGTTACTATCACTTGAGGTGGGGTTAGTTGAGAAAACAGAGCAAACTTGGAAGCCAAAGGTTCCTTTATGCACCGTAGAAAACGGTGAGCAAAGAATTCACAACCATCATGAACTTCGATGAAGCTAAATATCATAAATAGATTTTTTTTCGTGCTCTGAGACACAAGCATAGCATACAAAAATAGGAAAGAAGATATATCCTTAAACAAAAATGTAAGAAAAAATACATAATAGCATGACATGGAGGCAGCAAGATTTGATCTTCCTCAAGTATTTACCAATTCATGTAACATTTGAATTGGTCATTTTCTTCAACTCCTAATTTGCAATGCTCGGAGAAGACCAGCACAACATTAAGGGCCAATTGTAATGCTAAAAGAAACACAAGTGAGAAAATTTCAAGATATCCTTGTCCTTCAAAACTAAGCAGTGGCAATGTTTGCAAATGACATGCAGAACAACAAATCCGATCAGCCACATGTAGCATCAAGAAAAGGTACAATCAGAATTGCACCAGAACTTTTATTAAATGAAATAGAGAGAGAGAATAATTTAAAATTGGAGGAAAGTTAACAAGATTAAATAGTTAAAATTTAAATTATCCAGAAAATTACCTCAAGTTGATTTAGCATGTCAAGTGACGCATCCAGGTCACACCTGTTGGCTAAATAGACATCAGAAAGTGACTCATCTGATATTCCAGGAAAGTTCATCTGAAGGAAAGCCAAGTCCATGTCAAATTCTTCATCAAAGTTCGACCTTTCAGGTATCTCATTCTGATATTGTGATGTTGAAGCGGAGAAATCACCACCATGATGATCCTTCCATTTCGAAAACGCAGCAGTTCGCAGGGCACCAGGACTGCGGACATAACTTTGAGAAACATTATGGTGATGACCTTGCGGCACTCTATGGTCCGGTTGATGTCCAAACCAAACAGCTTCATTTCCACTGTTTAGGTTTTGTGCTGAATTAAATTCTTTGTTTCCATCAACACCCCCCCATCCGCCTCTTTTAAAGAGTGGTACATAGGCTGCGGCATAGGGATTTAAAGAAGATGCTCCAGGCTTCATTGCTGCAAAATGGAAATGTGTAAATGATGGATCTACTTCAGCAATGTCATATAACCTGGTTTACATGAGAGAACTGAAAAAAAAAAAAGTGGCATCTCTATGGAGAAAGATTATTGTGTCAATTAGAACCCAGTTCATCTAGAACTAAAGATAAAAAAGGACCAGATGAAATCCTAGAAAATGAATTGAAATCAAGTCGATTATATATAAGCACCATATATATAAGTTTCTTTTTCATCTTTTATTTGTTAGGATTTGTTTTGTTGGGACTCTCTTTCTTGTTTTTTATTCTCTCCTTTTTCTTCCTTTTATTTTCTAAAGGCCCCGAGGGACTAGCGGTTCTCACAATTGCAGAAACCCACATCATCATCATATGACTGTTGGAATTCTATTAGCTTGTATCAAGCCTTGGTCTATTCACGACGAACACCGTGCGAACACATTTGATAACATGTGCCAAACTCTAAACCACTTCTGATTTCCATAGAACAGAACTAATATATAAGGTCCCTTGTTGCTGCATTAGACAAACATGAAACCATTTATATTGAGAAACAGAGGGGGATCACTATTTGCTCAGGCAACAGTCAGCAAACTAGAACAGGAAAGAAAGTAAAAACAGCACAAAGAAACAAGGACACCTCTGAAGCCTAGTCCTGCCAATCTTCATGCACATACAAAACTGAACACAAACATATGTTGCCATATCTGATCTAATGAAAGAGATTGGCTTCGGATATACAAAAGTAATATATAAAATAGAGAGTATATCTTGTTCTGCGATAAATTACCTAAGCATTCATTCTTTGTGCCGACAAACAGAGTAATTCTCAAATTATAAAAATACAGAAACGGAACAGAGAAATGGAACAGAGTGAAGAGATCAACAGAAATTGTTTCCCCAATGCTACTAAACTAAGGCACTCATAAAAAATTTCAGAAACATTCGCCTAAAAGAACCCAGTAACATGGATTAGAAGGCCCTCCCAAACAAGTCAAGCTAATTGAAATGCATGACTTTCTTGCCCTCTATTAATGTTAATCAACAAGAAACCACTATCAAGACTAACCAGAAAAATATCCCAATCAAATCATTACTTTTTGTTTAACCTTAACATAGTTCTTTGTTTCCAGACATGCAAACACTACCCAAAAAAAAAAAAAAAAAAAAAAAAAACAGAAAGGAAAAAAAAAACCCCACAAAATAGCTCCATAAACACAACGTGCAGATTTATCCATCCATATTGATAGAATGAAAACAGCCAGAAACCTGAATGCCCGGATCACACGATACAACACTGATAAAGCAAAAAGTGATTGATCATATATAAAGAACAAAGCAAAAAATAAATAAATAAAGAAATCAAACTCCCTTCCAAACAAATCAAGATTCAACAAATGAACTCGTAAAAAAACTCGCCATAAACGCAATTATTGATTCAAAACCAGAAACCACAACAATATCATGTAAACGATCAAATGCCATAAACAAGGGAGAACAAAAAAAAATCACATAGGCGGGATGAACTTGGATTGAGCGCGCAAACCCTAGAATTCGTAATCGCTTGAAATCGAATTAGTGAGAGAACTTTGCAATCATGGAGAAGATCCAAAAAATGTAAAAATGGAATATTGACAACTATAAACGTTGTAGGGATTTTTTTCATAATTTGACATAAATTCGGGGGTCATCACCGTAATTTTCCCTTCAATAAATATCTATACAGGCAAATCACGTCTGTATCTATTTACCAAATAAAAAATCACGTCTATACCCTTTAGAAAGGTGTAGTATAATTGTAAATTAGTACTTCTCATTTTAAAAATTATAAGCACCGCTCTTGAAGTGCGTATTAATTTAATAAAATTTATCTTTTGCTCAGGTGAGGTATGCAAGTTATATTTTTAGTGTTTTTGACAGTGTTTTCAAAACCGGACCGGACCGGCCGGTCGGACCGGTTCGACCGGTGACCGGCGCCTGGTCCGGTCCGAATCAACCTCCAAAACCGGTACCAACTCGGCCCGCCACGAACCGTCAAAAACCGGCGAAAAACCGGTGGAACCGGTCTCGTGAACCGGACCGGTTCGGCGGGCGGATTTTTTGCCTCCCCCATTTGAACCTCGCCTCTCCCCTCCTCCGTCCGTCGGCCGCCGCCTGTCGACTCTCCACCGCGCCTCCGCCTGTCGTCTCTTCTCTCCACCGCGCCTCCGCCCGTCTCGTCTCCGCAGCGCCTCCGGCCGTCTCCTCTCCGCCGCGCCTCCGGCCGTCTCATCTCCGCAGCGCCTCCGCCTGCTCCTCTCCGCTCGTCGCCTCTCCGCCGTCATTTACAGCGGCATGGTAAGGTAAAGTGTTGATTTCAGAAAATGGGCTCGATAGAGAAGAAGAAGATGAGAGATCGAGAGAGAGAGAGAGAGAGAAAGAGAGAGTGAGAGGAGAGTTCTGAAAAAAAAAAGAGAGAGAAGAAAAGAGAGAGAGAGAGAGAGAGAGAAAAAGGAAAATCTGGAAGAAAGAGAAAGCGAGAGAAAGAAAGAGAGAGAGAGAAGAAAAGAAAAGAAAGAGAGAGAGAGAGAGAGAGGAAAAGAAAAATCTGAAAAAAGAGAGAGAGAGAGAAGAAAAGAAAATTATGGAAAAAAGAGAAAGAGAGAGAAGAAATCAATCATTTTAATGTGTTGTTGGATTTTCTCTATTTTTAATATATTGTTAGATATTTTTAAATTTTTTTAATATAATATATATTTTATTTAATTTTTAATATTTGAATGTTAATAATTTTAATGGAGTTGTATTTTCATTAAATAGTAAAGTGAATTTCTTATTTGATTTTATTATTAGTATTGGATTTTCTCTATTTTTTTAAGATATATAATTTTTTATATATAAAAAATTAATTTAATAATTACTACATATTTATGACGTCACACCGGTTGAACCGGTGGTCGAACCGATCGAACCGGTCGAACCGATGACCAGTAAGGCCGCCGGTTCAGTGTCCGGTCCGGTTTTCAGAACATTGGTTTTTGACGGAATGTTAAGATAATATTCGTATGATCTTAATTAGTCAAAGAGGTAGAAAGTATATAGGAAGCTAAATTTTTTTCCTCTCCAAAAAATAGTGGTGTCCGATGGTGACTATTTTTCAAAAAGAATTTGTCGAATAATATAATTGATTAAGTGATTTTGTTAGGCTTGTGAAGGTGAATCTCGTGGTAATCTGATTGACTGTTGTGGCGATAGGAAAGTTTTATTTTGGACATTTATATTAGTATTTGCACGAAAGCTTTAAACTTCGAAAGGATGTTTGTAATTTTTAAAATTAGAAGGACTAATATATAATTACATTATACTTCAAGAGGCGTTAGACGTAATTTGTCCAATAATTAAAATAGAATGCCAGAATGATTTTATAGTTAAATAATTTTCATTTAATTAAATTATCGCTTTTCATAACTAAAAAGAATGTAAATGTGTAATTCAATATATTTTAGCTCCTATATCTACCAATTAATATGTTTGAATTAATAAAAATATGCAATTTTCGTAGTAAACAAAAGTAATTCAATAAGATGGATACGTAGAGAATTGATTATCATTGAAAATTGTCCGCAACAAGCACACAATGACTCATTATGTTAGTTTAATATGACCCATTATGTTAATTTAAACTTAATTATTAAGTTAAAGAGTTTACCAAATAGCCCATAAGAGGTGGATTACACATTACCTAACGCGGATTATATTTGTAAAATCTTTAATTTTGTTAATCAATCTTAGACCTACACCCATGTTTGATAGGTTTAAAAATAAAATACTTCTCGAACCTTTTTACAATAAATTTTTCAATCAGTTTCCGCTCAAATATCATAATTAAAAATTCTCTATAATATATGTTTATTTAAAGCTACATTAGATAGCTTTTTTTTTTTTGGAGGGGGGGGAGGGGAATAAATAAATAAATAAATACTTCCCTTCTTAAAAAAAACCCCATCAAAGGAGCTCTTAGAGGGATAAAAGTGAAATCTACAATTAAGCTGCAGTGACTATCTATACTATACTACGCAATTAAGCATCATAAAGGCCACACATTAATGCGGCACCATTTGACTATGCTATGCAATTAAGCATCATAAAGGTCACATATTAATGTGGCACAATTTGACCAAATTAACATCGACACATGCATAGCAAAATCCTGTAAATAAAATCTAATCAGCCATTCAGTTTTGCCAAATATCCAAAAAAAAATTTTATTCTAAACATCTCTTAAGCATTTATTTTCATGAAATATCACCCCAGGAACTTCCCATCAACATCACCAAAAGAAATGAACTGAACGTAGATAGATACATGGCAAAGAAGTCAATACTATATTACAAACTGATCTAGGAAGTCAAAAGAAGTACCAAAATGAGAAGGAAGAAAGTTTTCGATAACCAAAATTCGTCCCGGGCATGTAAAAATTATACCAAAAAAAAATGGTTCATCTATCGCAAAAAGGGAGGCAGCAGAAGCGAGGTTTATTAACGAGCAAATAAAAGCCGATCCCCATCCGTATGCATGGCTCCTAGAAATCATTTCTTACCGCATAGGCTGCTGGTTGTAATGGTTCTTCTCTTTCTTCTTAGCAGCAGCGAGTCTTGCCCTCCTAGCAGCAGCCTCCACGGCAGCGGCTCTAGCAGCGGCATCCAACTCTTTGTTCGATTTCTTTTTCTTAGAAGGCGCGACTTTCTTGAGCCTCTCTTTAACATCAACAGCAGATGCATCTTCCTGTCCCTGTTGGGTTCCAGAAGTTTCCTGTTGTCCGTTAGAAACATGTGAGCTATTGGGCCGCTCCTGGGGCTCTTTCGCCTCTTTGGAAGCCTTATCCTTCTTTTTCTTCTTCTTTGCACTTTTGGATTCGGAGGCGGCATTATCTTTCTTATCGGCATCTCCGTTTGATTGTCCCTCTTTCCTGTCTTTGGTGGCATCTGCAAGGGCGAAAAGAGAGAGCAAAGAAAAGAAAAGGGATTTCAAGTTAAAGTCATCAGTTGGACTACTACTACAAAGTTCTCTCACCAATAACAGGCAAGAAAACTTTTGGCAGTCATACATGGAATAAAATATGTTTATGAGTTTGTCTAAAAGAAACATGTCCATGATAAGATAGAACAAGCAATTGTATTTAAGCAGAGGCAACATGGTTACCAGATGATGCATCCTCAGCCTTCTCTTTTGGGTTAACTCCAAAATCAGCTAAAATCGCCTCTAGTTCCTCAAGCTCCTTTTTCCTTCTCTCCTTCTTGGAAAGCTGCTTTTCTGAATCTTTAGGTGATGGAGAAACTGCAACAGGCTTTTTGGGCTCAGGCTGTTCTGGTACCTCTGGTTCATGATCATGCTCCTCTTCCACATCATCATCAACTTCATCAAGAAGTTCATCTTCGCTTTCACTTTCCTACAAATTGGGGGCACAAACACGATGAGTCACACATACATCTCAGAAATTTCATCCCAACATCAAATCCATGATCAAATTATGTTATTAATTGCAAGAATCCTTGTGACACGATTTTCTCGGGTGGAAGTAATAATCTCATCTAACAATACAATCTGAAATTTCTATCCATCAAAAAGGCATAAAATAGAAAGTACAGAGAATGGCTAGTCATATCTAGGTAAAACAACATATACCTACAGAAAAAGACAGTTACAAAGGTTGAATCAAATTTCATGGCAAATTGACAGGTGCTAAGAATATTAAAAGTCGTGACTCATGCCTAAAGATGAGATCCCAATCCAAGAGACTAAGAAAAGGTTTAAGAGATCTGACCAACAATGCAAGCTGCAGCTCAACATGGGTCATGGGAGGAAACCAATAATAGACAGATCAAAATAACATACATGCGCTCAAAGATATGGATACATAGGAGGATGAGAACAACTGGAACACCAAATGCACTCAATATGCATGCACAATTTATTTGGCTCATAAACAAATTAAAATAATTCCCAGTCATTTATATGGGGATAAAATTCATTAACTTGAACATCCTAAGGCTAGAATGCTAATCAACCTGATGATCTTTTCTAAAATTTCTTGGCCGTGAACAAAACTTAAACAACATTGATACTAATAAAAAGGAATAAAGCTATAAGATCTATACCAACTAATTCGAATGTTTATGACATATTGTCTATTTTGATTAATTATATTACAGCAGCAAAGTATTAAAAAACTTGAGTAACTTTGCAACTGCTTGAGGGATGGAGGGCATAAGTACATACGAGATCAGCGATATGAGTCCTGAAATTAGTCCAGTCAACAAGAACGAAAAGGATTTTACAGTTGAATGGGAGTGCCATCATAGCTCATATAACAAGACATGTGAAACATAGAACCACAATGAGTATCATTCTTTTGATAAGACATGGGCGGATTTCTCCTTTCCGAGAATAAAAGCACAAGATGTAAAAACAGAGTTTTTCTCACACATTGCTGACAATTCATCCAAAATTTTGCACAGCAAAATCAAAATCCTAACACACAGAGAAGGAAAGAATGCACAAATGGCATGAATCAAAACTGCTACAAAATTAATCCACCAACAATATGAATAGCTTAGACACAATTTATCATACATATCAACTATGTTACAGTAAAGACAAACATAACTATATTGCAAATGAAGCACAAAATTTAAAGAAGTGCATGTTTAAAGGATGAGAAAATGCAAAATCCATTAAGTGATTCTCGCTGTGATTAACATAGCAAACGCCTTTAACATTATACAGATCACAGCACAACAACTTAACTTCAGCTCCATTTCAACAACATTAACTCAAGAGTCAACTCAAGAGAAGCACTAAAATGAGGAAAGAAGCAATCAATATAACAAAAGCAGCTTTTAAAGGGTCAAAAAAGGAAAAATTCAGCAAATGCTCAAATGCTCAATTTGTTGTACACAATTATCATTCGGGACACAAGCCATTCTATATAACTAACACCACAAGAACTTACAGCAGCTAAATTTTCCATAAAATATCAAAAGAAAAAATTCAAGGAAAGTACTTAAATCGCCAAGGCACACTATTTATCATGCAAATCATCTACTTGTAAAACAAACAAGAATCTAACATTAAAAAGACAAATACTGCACAGTTTGTGCACCAAAACATTCTAAAAGCAAAAGCAAGGGATCAGCAAGACCGAGAACATGACTGATCAGTTATCATCACAAATGGCCAAAATCAATCATCATGACATTCTACGACAAACACATTAATCATTCCAAAAGAGCAGCGCGGTAATTCACTAAAAATCAAAATTAATCAAGAAAAACTAGATACCATTCGCAGTCGACAAATCGTCATAAAAGAAAGTTCCGTTACCAACCACACCACAGAACACCAAGGGAAAAGGAGCACATGGTATACCATAATTCTCATTCCTTATACCTCGACAGGATCAGGTTTATTAGTCTGTTGGGCTTTATTCAAACCAGCACCACCCCATATCGCCTGGGGGGGAGCAGTAGTGGCATAGTAATCATCATCATCCTCATCATCCACATCCGCCCATGACTTCACAGTCAAAGGCGCTGGAGCCCAGAAAACCGGCTTCTCCTCGGCCTCCTTCGATTTCCCAGCAGCAGCTTTCGATGCGCCTTTACCTCCCTTGGACGAGCCCTTCTCTTTGTCAGACCTCTTCTTCTTCCTCAAACTGTCCAGAGCTGCAAAAACATTGTTGTTGCTCACTGTAAACGATCCCTCATCCCTTCTATTCCCTCCTCCAACCATTTTCAATTATCTGAAAAAAGATTAAAAAACCTAGGAAACAAAGGGGACTGAATATAATTCAACCGAAAACGCCGAGCTCAGATAAAATGATCCCCTACGATTTCCGGGACTTGAATTTCACAAGTTAATTGTATACTGTTCAGAAAAGCCACAATTAACGACACAAAAAAGAGTGGATTTTAATCAAAACAAAAATTAATAATAAAAAAAAAAAACACACACACACACACACACAATTAATCAAGATACAACTGAATTATGTTTTTAAAAAAATCAATCGACAAAGCTTTGGCCCGAACAACACTTAAATCTCAAATTTTGGGACAATTATCGTTCAAGATTTACAAGTTTTCCTAATTCCGAGCGTTCGGCGGATTTGAGAATGCGATTGAAGGAAACGAATGATAAATAGAGGGAGGATTAGGGTTTCAAATGGAAAGAAAAAGAGATGTGGAAATGTGCTGGGGTTCCGATTTGCGAAGAAAGAGTATGCTATATTGCTTTTGTGCAATGTGTATAGAAGCGTTACATATAGAGACACTGTTGTGTATGTATAGATAGAGAGAGAGACAGGGAGAGATAGAGAGAGAGAGAGAGAGAGAGAGAGAGAGAGAGAGAGAGAAACAAAGAGGGTGAGAGAAATGGAGACGGACAAAGATGGGGCAGAATTGTGATGCAGACAACGTGAGAGAGAAGGCCAGGGCTTTTATACTTGTGGTTTGTCATGAATTTCCGGTCCCTCTATTTTCAGTTATTTTCATTTCGGCCCCTAATCTTTTTTTTTTCTTTTTGAGAGATTTTGTAAATCGAATTGAGGAAAATGTAATTAGATTTTTTTTACTATTTTATCCTTTCTGGTCCAAAAGTTATTTGCTTGATTAAGAGTAAAATTGTGTTTGGGTGGATTTTTTTGAACAAAATAGAAGTTAGAAAAACAATAACTATTTTTAGAAGTTATTTAGAGTAGTTTGAAATAAAAACGCTTTTAATTATTGCATCCCTACGTAAAACTATTAGCTTAACAAAAAAAAAATTCTACTATAAAAAATACAGTTCGTGAAACACTTTTTTCGTTCTCTTTAAATCTATCCAAACAAGCCCTTAATCTTTTTAATGGATGGTTTGATTTTTGAAATCATATAAAGGTAGTGACTAAATCTATGGTGAGATAGAGTTAAAAGATTTATGAGTTGATGGCTACATCTCCTTTGAGTAAAATCTTTTCATACTCACAATCACACAATTATAATAATTATTTAATACTATAATTACAGCAGTTACAAATCAACTAATATAGTTATTATTAAATAAATGAAAACATTTATTTTAGCAGAAACTACAAAGATATCTTATAATTTTGAGTGCTCAACTTTATCAATTCTTGCTCACAAAATAATAATATAAATATTTTTTAATCAGAGAGCAATCAATTATAATTCAGCTATCACATCAAT
>CM047879.1:13867299-13929417 GCA_026212405.1 Petrea volubilis
AATACGCCGTTTTTTCTTGGCTTAGAAGACCCCCAACCTAGCTCCATTTTCTCCGCATCAGCAATGGATCAAGGTTAGTGATTATAGTTAAAAGCATTATTTGTTTGTTTACTATCGATCCTGTGCTTAATCGATTCAGTAGGAATCGTATGTTTATTTTACATAGTGGATTATTTGGTTGGAATCCACATTAATTAAAAGTTTTCAACAAGTGGTATCAGAGCAGGTTTAGTAAATAATCAAATATGCTTTATTTTGATTTATTCGGTTGTGATTTGATGTTTTGAGCATGCTTTTGTTAAATCTACAATATATATATTAGGTTGGATATATATTGTGCATATATGTTCATATTCATAAATCTCGTTGGATTTCATATTATTATGTGGTTTTGTTTATACATTCATCAAAATAAAGGAAATCTGTCCGTACAGTTTTTTTTTTAAAAAAAAAAATTTCGGATGGTTTTTTGATGATTATGAAATAAGACTGCTGTTCAAAAAAAAAAAAAAAAAAAAAAAAAAAAAAAAAGGGTCAGCCTCAGCCGCACGCACTTGAACTCGAACCCGAGACTATAAGGCTAAGCATTGGCACTGCCGACCACTAGGCTGTTTGTTCGTTTCTGTCTAAATAGTGGTCTGTTTTACTGTTATACACTAAAATAAAACAAAAAAAAAAAGGGAGACGGCACCGGCCAATAGGTCTCGAACCCGGGATCTTGGGCTGGCCGAGCACGCACTTAGCCGTTGGGCTGCCACTCTGTTGTGAGCACTAATATCACTACATATTTATATTTTTGATTGAACGTGCGTGTCAGATTTAAAAAAAAAAAACCTTAATTCTGATGCAATCAGCTTGGATCGAACACGAGACCATGAGGAAAGGCCACGTGCTTCAGACCGCTGGGCTGTTGCCTCTCAACTATCCTTGCTGCGCATTGTTTCGTATTTGATTTCGATCTCTGGATCTATAATGAAAAAAAAAAAATGACAGCCATGTGGATTGAATTTGGGTTTAATGTGTGGTAATATGGTATTTATGCATTGGCTCTATAATTGTATGTGTTTTTATTTTGTATTAAATTCAACATATGTATGTTTTATTTTGGGATCAAAAAAATTGAACCCTTGAACTAGAACGGTATATCGGCTGGAAACCCGGACGGCCAGACGAAAAGAGCCATCTCTGATGGCTCGTGTCCTGGTATAACAACGCCACGTACAATTCAAGTTCAAAAATTATTGTATATAGTTTGCGCACTACATGACCATATTGCTATTACAATATAGTTTGTGTATTTAGCTTTATGTATAAAGTTTCTTTTGAGTAGTGCATTTGGGATTTAGTTATTGTGCCTATTTGAAATTGTATAGATTGAACTAATATGTTGCCAAAGCAACCTCTATTAGGCAAAATTTATCACTTTTGAAATATAGGCATGTTTCATCTATGCAAAATAATCGGCCCAAAGGAAGGTTATTTTGGCCAGATGGTTAATATTTATGAATACATTGTTCATACTCTTTTATCTATGCGAAATAATCGCCCAAAGGAAGATTATTTTGGCTAGATGATTTATTCATGAATATGTGAATTTCGTGTTATTTTGTCTATGCGATATAGTCGGCCCAAAGGAAGACTATTTTGGCAAGACAAAGGATAGTCATAAATTTAAAATTATCTGGGTTACATGCTGGCAATTTGTCGGTCCAAAGAAAGGCATATTGCTAGGGCCTTATTTCCAATTATGAAATATTTATGAATTATGTGATACCATTACGAGTTGTTATTTTTGTCCAAAGACTAAATAATAATGTCGTGTTGGGTATCTTAAGAAACTATCAATATTCATGAATTATGGACAAATGTACCATTTACAAGTTGTTATTTATGTCAAAAGACTAAATAACAAGGTTGTGCTAGGTATCTTGAGATGGGCCCCACTTTCATGTAATGTGTTTAATATATTATTATTCACACTTATGCATGCTTTATACGGTTGATTTACTTTGAGCGTATTTAATTTTCTTTAAGTGCTATTAATATTTGCCAATTATGAATAACATCCCATGTGCTTAATAGCACAAATCTTGAGAAATAGAAAAAATGCACTTTGTGTATGTGCTTGGTTGCATAGAGTTGACTATATATTAGGATTTGATAGTCCTGCGAATCTAATCATTAGTATTAGTACTATTGATTAGAAAGCCGCATACGAGAAGTAGGATCAATCAAATTATATTAGTCTTAATAGTCAGCAACATTTAAATTCCCGGTATCCATAAGGCGTCGTATTTTTGAGAAAGAAAATTGCCAAAGTTTCCAAAAGCAAAGATAGAAGACCGATTCGTTCCAGCGAAAAGTCAAAATGGGCATCAATCCTTAGAAAGCTCATTTCAATGCGATATAAATGCAAAGGAAACATAAAGAAGTACATCAAAGGATAATCCAATCTTGTAATAAATATGAAGGTCCTTAAAAGTTTGAATGTTGACAAACATTTTTGTGGACCTAGTTTTAATCAAGAAAATGGATGAAGTACTAATTTGGCAACAATTTCAATAAACTATTGACATTAAGAAATGAAGAAGGACTTATTGTTAAAGAAACTGCAGAAACTTGTGATATTCCAACATAAAGGCAAAGAACACAATTCAATAGTTATTTGTTACTTTTGCAAGAAAGTTGGTCACCTAAAGAAGTATTGTCCCAAATAGGTTAATGGGTTGTGCGGAAGAATATTGACTTCTCAATTTTGTTGTTTTATTAATTTGACTTTAGTACTTCATACTTTAGGATTAATTTAAGGCGTCTAGTGCCAATTGGTGTTGAAAGATACATCTATATGAAAAATGGCAACAAGGCTTTGTTGAAGGCTATTCGTGTCTATAATGTTCTCTTGAATACTGGTTTGTGTTTGAATTTAGAGAAATTTTTGATTACGCCATCAATGAGATGGAATTTAGTTCCTATTTCCTATTTGGACAAATTCAGACCCACTTGTCCTTTTGGAAATGACATTTTTCAGTATTTCTCTAAATTTAAATATTAACGGAACTTGTATTCTAGTTTGTTATATTGTGAATATTAGATACCGATAGCTTTAACATAAATAAAAAGACTCCTTTGAAAAGCAACTTTGGTACTAAAGCCAAATTAGATAATAAGAATTCATTTGTGTGATAATATAAGCAATTAGGTAATTTCTCTGAATAGAGAATAAATATGCTTATGTCAAAGGAATTCTTGGTTTCTTATTCTTCAGACTTAATAAAAAAAAAATGTGTGTAGAATGGTATGAAGAATATATATATATAAAGAAAACAAGTGCGAATAGGAGTAAAGAATCTCTAGAGTTGATACCATGTAGACTTTGTAGATCATTCCCTACGGCATCATGGAATGGATAACAATTGATATCAACTTATTGATGATTACTCCGATGTTGGTTATTTGTACTTGATTATTTAGTAGTCGTAATCTTCGAAAATACTTTTAGATGGGACACTAAAGTCTACAATTAATACAATAAGGCAAGTTCCAAGCAAAATAGTAACGAAAATCCCATACAGTTTGTGGATGGAACAAGAAGTCTAGTATTAGACACTTGCATGTCCAGGGATGTCCAGCTGAGGCTAGGCCTCACAGGCCTAAGTAAGAATAAACTGGACTAAAGAACAATAGTTACTATTTTGTAGGATACTTAAAATCGAGGGACTTTAAATACTATGATCCCTCACATATGTCTTTTTTCAAAATAGAAAATGCCAAGTAAATAGAGGTTGTTGGTTATAGTGGGAGAAATCAAAATAGCAAGGTTGTGTTTAAAGAGGAGTGTGTTAGCATGTCCACTACGGTTACAGCTGAAAGGGATTGGATAGTTTATCCTAGTACTCTTTAGCTTGTAAATTGGGATATTACGTAAACACAATTATATTGAAATGCCCACTAATCAAGTAGGAATCATCATCTATGAAGCTGATGAAACCCCAACAACTTCAAATCTAGAGTGCCAATAAGGAGATCCATCGGATGAAGGAGAAAAAATGATTTCAGATGACTATATCATCTATCTCCATGAACACAAATTGATATGAGATTTCAAGATGGTCCTACATCTTTTAGTTAAATCAAATGGTGTTTGAATTCTGATGCATGGATCAAGGCCATGAATGGAGATATGAAATTCATGAGGGGTAATGGTATTTGGAATCTTGTCAAGTTGCCATAGGGGATGAAATTCATTGGTTATGAATATAATTTCAAAACCAAGCAGAATTCAAATGGGTAACATTGAAGATGTAAAATATGCCAATGGATTTACTCATCAGGAAGGCATTGATTTTAAAGAGACTTTCTAGTCGGTTTAGACAAAAGACTCTCTTAAAATTGCTATGGCACTTATGGCTCATTATGATCTAGAGCTGCATCAAATGGACATAAAGATAATGTGGCTTAATGGAGAGGTTGAAGAAACAATATACATGGTGCAACCGGAGAACCTTGAGTCCAAAGACTCAAAGCACCTAATGTAAATTGAAGAAGTCCATGAACTATCCGTCTAGGCATTCCATTCGTGATACCGAAAATCTGATGGGGTGATGACCTCTTTTGATTCAAGGAAAACACCTTTAATTAGTGTATATATCTCAAGATTAGTGGAGCAAATTTACCCTCTTGGTGTTGTATGTAGATAATAATCTACTTGCAAGCAACAATATAAGCCCTATTGCATAAAATATACTTAAATGCAAAAAAGTCCATATTGGTAATGTGCTTAGCTATTTTGGTATGCAAAAATTGTGCACCAGGGGACACCCTATAGCAAGGGTGATAAAGCTTTATTTACTCCAATTTCATAAATGCATTTAGCATACGTAGTCGGGATGTTAGGGCGAATATTTAGTAACCCAAAAGTGGATCATTAAAATGATGGGTTATGAGGTATCTATAAAGAACAATAAATATATGCTCGCTTATTGAAAATAAAACCACTTAAAGATCGTGTGGTATTTCAATTCAGTCGTTTGTCGGATGCTTGGATAGCAAGAGATCCACATAACGTTATGTATTCACGATAGTTGGAGAAGCTGCTTCGGAAAAGTGTTAAGACACTAATAGCTTTTCAATTATGAAGGGTTGAAATGCATAATTAGCTATAAGACATCCAATCAAGGAATATAGCTTGTATTTATCACTAGATTGAAAGTGACAATGGTGTTGACACTATAAAGAGATCATTTTTGATAATAAGGCCTCCAAGCTATATTCGAAGAACAAACTAGATTTTGGGAAAGTATGATATATAGACTTAATTTTAGTTGTGAATAAATAAGTTCAGAGTGTTCGGGTGTCAAAAGAGCATATGAATACAAAATCAATAGTTTAAAGCTTGCTAAGAAATCACCACTTAAAGTGCTACGTGTTTGGAAGCTTAATGGGTATCATAAGGATATATGGTATTGCACGGTAGTGGGAGTTTGCTACTTGATTTCATGCTCTTTGTACATGTTTTTTATGGGTTATGTTCTGTACAGACTAAGGTTTCATAATTATTGAATATCGAATAAGGATATTAAATTTCCACTGCGGTTTTGCATAAAGATTGGAAAGTGTTGAGGGACTCTTTGAGTCATAAGATAGGACCAGTTGGAAATAGGACATGATTGAGATCACGTTACATGTAATTTCCATGCTACACATCCATGCTTGATCTATGTCATTAATTTTGCTAGTATTGTGACCATTGTTCGGTTTAGTTTGCGAGTTATGTGACGAAAGCCGCTTTGATCCTGTATTAGCACAATTGATGGACCAGATTGTTTTGGGATATTTCGAGGCTGAGATGGCATAAAGTTTGCGCGCACTAAGGTTTCAACTATGTACAATTTTCGGAAACATATGTGGACCAAGTGGGAGATTGTTGGGTTTTTCTCTAATTTATTGGTCTCACATATTAATTTATTGTACATTGCTATCTCATTAAAAGGAGCCCAATTATGTGATCCATTTAAGAAATAAATTTTAATGGGCTTACAGAAATATTATATTAAGTATGGGTCTTTTATGTGTAGAAGCCCGTTCAGGACTTTAATTATGTTGATGGGCCCATAATTAAAGTATGACATATTAGGCATATTAGGGCATGGTCCCTAAGCCAGAACAGAACGACGTTTTTTTCTCTTCTGCCCCATCTAAGAGAGAGAATACAGAAAATACGCCGTTTTTCTTGGCTTAGAAGACCACAACCCTAGCTCCATTTTCTTCCGCATCAGCAATGGATCAAGGTTAGTGATTATAGTTAAAAGCATTATTTGTTTGTTTACTATCGATCCTGTGCTAAATCGATTCATAGGAATCGTATGTTTATTTTACATAGTGGATTATTTGGTTTGAATCCACCTTTAATTAAAAGTTTTCAACATAATGAACTACTTTTTGAAACAAATAGTCGTAGAAACATTTTTAATGGTTATTTTTAATACTGAAACCAGACAAAGATAGCCTCGGGTAAGGTGCAAAACAAGTTTAAGATGCCGAAAAATAATTAAGAAAAATTAGAAAGGCTAAAACTCTTTTGTTAATTTGGTTCAGCTTTTGGTCATATATATATATATATATATATATATATATATAGCACATCACAAGTCTTTTTGGTGGTGTAATTTAGTCATGTCTTAGTTGTGAATGAGTCGGATGAAGTGGTGTTGGTTCTGGATTCACGTAGTTGACAAGTATACAATCATGAAGTTGCCAATATGGATGGAGTTAACAAATCGTCAACTTGTATAAAAGAGAAAAGCCAAATTTAACTAGCAAAAAAATAGAGTTACTCGCACATTTTATGTTGCCATAGGTCTGGTACTATGCACTTAATGGGGCCAGAAGAGACAAAACATTAAAAATGTTATTAAAGCATTGAATTTGCACATCTGAAATTGCTCATAATTTCAACCAACGGCCATAAACATTCCAAGCAAACGCCAATCTAATCGTTTATGGTTCTTTTGGTGATCTACTGAATTTTTTTTTGTTTGGTCCAGGCCCATCTCTTCGCTAATGGTTCTTTTGGTTGGGGGCTGTGGAGAGTGGAGATTATATTCATATATGGGCTTGATGATTTTCATTGTCGGGCACAATATGACATGGGCTCAGATTTGAGTTAAAAATTTGACCATAAAATCGGACTAATTAGATTATCTTTACCTACAAACCACACATTTGTTATAAATTAAATAAGCCCTCGAATCGAAAAATTCTTACCCAAACTCAATTTGATTGCGTCTAATCAATTATGTAGTAAGTTTTAATACACTTATTGTGTGATTAGTCATTCTCCTTAAACTGTGCAATGATCACGTGGTAAGTATAAAACACTTGTCACATGACTAATCCCAATATAAAACCTAATACAGGTAAGAATTTTCCCGAATCAAGCTTGGATCATGTATGTAATGCCCCCAATAAGAACATTCTTAGCACAAAAATGCACTTAGCATATATGTATATATTATACTTCTAATACATTCTTGTACATATGTATGCTATGATTATGAGTAGTGTACGTATAACATTACTATTCCAAATAATAATAATAATTAAATTTAAAAAATTAAATTTTTTAGTATTTATTAAACTAAAAATTTCAAAACTTGTGCTTGTAGGGTTGTGCAAAATTTGGCATATAGACCAAAATCCAGAGAAACTGAAATTTCAATTAGTAATGAATATTGAATCGAAAATTAATAATTTTTTCAAATTTTCAATATTTGGTTCAGTTTCAATATACTGTATTGAACTAAATACCGAGTTATTATATATATATATATATATATATATATATATATTATATTATATATATTCTAAATTTCGATTATTTGACATAAAATCGAACCGAAATTGGTACGATACGTATGTAACCGACCGTTTGGCAGCCCTATGTGCTTGCAACTAAAGTGGTTTACAACTTGGAGGGTGTGTGGCTAAGCTTATTTGAAATATTTTATAAGTTGTTATATCTTATAAAATGTTGGACCTTATTTTAGAAATAAATTTTTAAAGTGTTAGGATAATAACTTGGGTGTACATGTTAGCTTATAAAATGTTAGTATTGACAATATTGTAATTAGTTTAGTTAAAAACAGAGCATGTTAGTAGATGTTAAAAAATAAAAAAACATTTTTTTACTTTTCTGAAAAGAGCTTAATTATAAGCTCCTAAACAAAACTATTTCTGGAACTTATAAGCATATTCTCTTAAAATTTCGCCAAACACTTTACCGCATTACCACATCTTATAAATTCTAAAACATCTTATGAGATTAGCCAAACGCCCTCTTATTCGAACGTCCCAACTTAAAACTCATTCGAACTTATTTCAAACTTGAGAAAGAATAAAACAGAAAGAATGGTTAGATGGCTTTATGTCTAGGAAAGGAAGAGATACCGAAACCTTCCCCGCCATTACAGCTAAGAATCCATCAACATTAACCACCTCGTTATTTCAAACACACACACACTAAAAAAAACCGAAAAAAACATACTAGGTATCACATCCCAACTCTAGTTGTAATATTTTTGCTAATGTCCCATCTCCCAAAATTACAATCACCTCCCCTCCCCCACCAATGCCAACAAAGCCACGTATCGACCCCCGCCACCACACCAACCCCCTCATATGGTGCGCCGCCATCATCTGCGCCGCCGTCGCAGTGGCCGTGATCATCGCCGGTGCGGTCGTCTTCGTCGGCTACCTCGTCATCAAGCCACGTGTCCCCCAAATCAGCGTGTCCGCCGCCCAGCTCGACACCATATACTTCGATCAGAGCGGCCTGCTCACCGTGCAGGTCACTACCGTGGTCCGGGCCGAGAACCACAACTCCAAGGCCCGAGCCACATTCTACGAGGCCAGCTTCTGGCTCGGCTTCCGCGGCCAGAAGCTAGCCAACTTGGTAGCCGACGAGCCGTTCGGCGTGCGGCCCAAGAGCTCCGTCGAGCTGAACTACGTGTCTCAGTCGAGCTCCGTTCCGCTGGAGCCGGCTGATGCTGAAGCCGTGAGCTCGGCTCTGAGGCAGGGGGTGGTGAGCTTTGCGCTGAAGGGGAAGACCCGGACCCGGTGGAGAATTTGGGTCGTCGGGTCGGCTAAGTTTTGGTTGCATTTGGATTGCCAGCTCAGGTTGCCGGTTAACGGTTCTAGGATATATCCACGTTGTAGCTCCAAGACTAAATAATTAATTAATTAAATTTATATTGATCATCAATAAGGAATTAATCTCAATTAGCTGCAATAGATAGATAGATAATAATATGAAAGTATGAAGTTTTTGTAAATCTTAATTATATTTACGATTTTCACTCTAGGGTTGAATTGATGTATGGCTGATTTTGCATGCCTAAGTGCGCTCTTTGAGTTATGTGATTAAGTTCTTGAAATTTTTTAATTTCATTATTTAGCTGTAATTATTTACATTAATTTACTTTTTTTTTTTAATGAAAGAGATCGCAAGATATAATCGAGTTTGATATTCCTACTTGCAACTCGCCATTGTACAACTCGTTAGCAATACAAACCGAGAGAGAGTTTTAACATCCCATCAGCTGATTCTAAAATACAAGCAGCAAATTAACTTCGATAGACAGTGCACTATTTTATTACCAGTACCTAACATGATTAAAACTCAAACAAAGAAATTGTGACTTAAATTGAATAATTTCCTGAATGTAATCCGAATATGAGATATGCAGTATAATTTATAGGGTTAATGGTCCTGAAATTAAACTTCAGAATCACTTTAGTCCGTAAAGTTTAAATCATCATTTCTTGATCCATCATATTATAATTATGTAACACTTTGCTCATTTTAATGAGTTTTTCAATTAAATTTCATCTGAATGGCAATTTTTTCAAAACTTGTTTCAAACAAATAAGTTGGCTAATAAAATTTGTCGAAATAAGTGTTGTTCTTTTTTGGTAAAATTTGGATAAAAAGTTCGTCAAAAGAGTTAAAATGTTATCTATACGGTGGGAAGAAAAAAAAAAAAAACTAAAACAAGAAAAAAAAACACCCATTCAAACAAACTTTTACTTGGACTGGCACTGAAACAGAGCAGCACCGGGAATGGAGTCTGGAGACAACCTGACAACTGGCCGTGAGAACCGGCTGATGACTTCAGTTAAGTCAAGACCGCTCACTGTTTCGGCGGCGGTGCGTGGGCCACGGCAATTCCAAGTTTTCTTCAAACATAATATAGTAACACTGATTGTCGTAGACTCGTAGGTCGTGTTGATCTCAGAAAAAGGTCGTCATACTCGTCTGAATTTTAGTATTTACCAAAATTCCAGCTTTTCTTTCTTTCTCCCAGACGTGTCACTTTCTAGCAACCATACGTGTCGCCACTCTCTTCCCAACTCTCTCTCTCTCTCTCTCTCTCTCTCTCTCTGTTTTTGGCCAACCCAACTATTTCAATGTAACAATCTTGAAACCCTTTGAACCCCCCAACAACCCACAAATCAAACGCCATTTTCCAGCCCTGTACTGTATCCTCAGGAGTTCCCAGTTTGAGGTAAGTTCTATGGAATTCATAGCTTTTGTTATTGTCCTAGATCTGATTTTACTTGAAAAGTTGTGGCTTTTTGGGTGATTGTGTGTTGGGTTGTCTGTTTCATGTGTTTTCTTTGTCATACTTCGTTGTCTTCGTGTGCTGATTCTTGAATTCGTTGTGGGTTGTGTTGGATTGCTTGTTATTGTATGTATAGCATAATGCACAAGAATCTTGATTTTGGTCGAGAAGGTGACAAAACATTGTATGCAAAGAGGGTTTTGGTGTTCTCTTGAGATTTTGCACTGGTCCTTGTGTACTTTAATCTCTCTCTCTCTCTCTCACATCATTTGATTTTTGGGTCCATGCAGATGGTGTTTGCACAAATGATGTATAACGTAATGGCATCAGTTGTCTAGTTGTGTGACCAGATGGCTCTGTTGTTCGAATTGGTGATTTCAATAGTGGGATTGGCTTTGGAGCCTCTGTTACTAGCTAAGCTATCTTATCAATTTGCTTTAAAGAGCATTTCTATTGTCATGCAGACGTGGTTAGAGCTGCTCAAAGTTGCTCTCTCTCTTCATTTTCTTATACTCTGGCGCGTTGCGATCTGGGCTATTGCGATATTATCTCTCCCCGTGCGAGCATGTACCGCATTGTACAGAGAAAGGCTGGTAATTTATGTCGAACCTTGTTTTTCTATAAGAAATTTCGGCGTTGCTACCGTAACATGTAGAAAAACTTTTCACAAGATATGGATTCAAACCGAATAATCCATTTTATAAAATAAAATTATGATTCCTATGAATCGATTAATCTCAGGATCTTTAGTAAATAACCAAATAATGCTTTTAATCTAAATAACTAACCTCGATCCATGATAGATGTGGAAGAGAATTGGATCTAGGGTTAGTGGTCTTCTAAGCCAAGAAAGACGGCGTGAGTTTCTCTATTCTCTCTCTTAGATGGGGCAAAAAGAAAGACGTCGTTCTTTTCTGGCTTAGGGACCATACCCTAATATACCTAATATGCCACACTTTAATTATGAGCCTATCAAATATAATTAAAGTGTGGCCGGGCTTCTACACATAAAAGACCCACACTTAATATAATATTTCTGTAAGCCCATTAAATTTATTTCTTAAATGGATCACATAATTGTGCTGTTTTTAATGAGATAACAATGTACAATAAATTAATATGTGAGATCAACAAATTAGAGAAAAAAACCCAACATAACATTCTCAGCTTGTGCTCGTCGTGTGTTTAGTAGATAACAAGTCCTCAGATGGTTTGGATTAGTTGTTTTTGACGAATGCGAACTAGTGTCTAGTGGAGCTAATTGTGCCGAGTTAGATTGGATTAACTAATGCATATTTCCATGATTTCTATATCTAAATAAGTAGGACCATAGGCAGATTTAGAATAAAAGTTGATTTCATTGTTCAACGCCACAAAATCACAGTTACTAATGCGAGAACAGCCTGTGTGCAGCTTGAGGTGCAACTGCACAGACTGAAAAATGACCTGGAATTCGTTTACTGGGATCGGAAGGGACTAGAAGAGCAACTCCATGTGGCCGTTAAAGAGCGTAATGTGATGGAGATGTTGCTAACGGAACTTGAAGCAGAACATGATGAGGCCATTCTTAAAATCGAGCTTCTTGAGGGAGAGGTAAGCACTGTGCAAAAAAATCTGTTAACTATGTGTAACTATGCGAACTTCTCCCTATTGGTTCCGAAATTACAGATACATCCCCCTGACTGTCGAAATTCAATAGAAAATGGTAGAACTTATCAATGGACTTGAGTTACATTATCCATATATGCGGGACTAGTTTTAAATATGATGTTGTGTTTAACAATGTGCAAAGACCAACAAATGGGGGGTCAGTGAACTTCTCCCTATTATGCTTTTTGTGATTACTTTTGTTATTCATTCCGTCAGGTTCGGAGATTGAAGGATGAAGTGCAGCGGTTGAAAGAGGCTCACGGTAAAACCCTTTGGAACTGCACAATCGATGATGAAGTGGGCAATGACAACAACATTACAAGCACCGATTATGACCAAAACACAAGACAAGTGTCCAAAGGCGTCTACAAGGACAAAACGCGTGAGGGTTCAAGAATTTATGGACTCTCCAAGCCAGACGCGGGTGATGTTGTGGCAAAACAGAGGGAGGTGGCTGTGTCGTGAAGCCTATTCAGTGCAATGTTGTCGGTCGTCGTTGGGTTCACCGTGTGGGAAGCGGAGGATCAATGCACGCCTCTCGTGGTGGCTCTTTTTACTGTTGTCGCCGTGTCTCTGACAAGCGCAATCCGATTATATTTCACCGCCATTAAGCTGCAGAAACGGGCTTGTGACGGCGTTGTCGCGCTCTTGAGCTTCAACTGGTTCGTACTTGGGACATTAACATATCCCATGTTGCCAAAGGTTGCAAGTGTGTTGGCCCCATTAGCTCTGTCTTCTTTTGGGACGAACATTTAGGTGGTTTGGCTTTATAACAATTTGGTTTGTGTAGGGCATAAGCTTTGGCCTAGTGTAATCGTGGAGACTATATATAGGCTATGGTTTTGTTTTTCCAATTTCTCATCGCTCGCAAAGTTGAATTTGATGATGTCGGGATTTCGTCAGTGTCGTGTTCTCGAAACAAAGCTGATTAGGTGCCAACCTTCAAGTTACGCAGATAATTTTGGTTGTTTTCAAGTTGTTTTGTAAATATTTGCTTTCGCTTTAATAGAAAAGGTTTATATTTTTGTGGTTTTAACTTGCCAACTTGGTGTTGATTTGATTATGCGTCATTTGGTGTTATTAGTGAGGTCCCGACGTCTTAAATAGACACATAGTTAGAAAGATGATGAGACTATCTATACATTGTACGTAATATTTTATTTTAGACTATAATTTGCAAACATGACTCGAATCGGCATAAGATTCTATTATTCATTAATGTAGATTCCGTTTATATTTCTACTCTCTAACTCATTTTAGACTATAATTTGCAGACATGGCTCGAATCGGCATAAAATTCTATTATTCATTAATGTAGATTCTGTTTATATTTCTACTCTCTAAGTCACGTAGTTTTCTTACCACCCCTATTATTTTCGTTCTCAATAGTCGAATTCGTGAATTGAATACTCATTTTTCCTTTTAAGATGACTTAGAATTTCTTAATTCTTGCATTAGTTTTTGCTAATTGAACGCTTATATTGAAACATATTTTTAAGAAAAATACTAATGGTTTGATATTCATTCGATAAATAAACTCTTTCAATTTTTTTTATATAGTCTTTTCAGAAAAATTAATGCATATCCTAATTAAATAAGGTATAAATAAATTTTAATTGACGTGATTAGTATCTAATAATTTTAATTGCTAGATAGTAAGTAAATATATTTGAGGACAATAGCATGCAACTAGCTTTTTGTGCATTATACGTTTGTACGGTAGAAAAATGTAAGTTGTAAGAAGAATTACCAAATTTAGTCAATTACAAGTTATCAATGTTATAATTTAAGTGTAGCATTTAATAAAATTATTTTGTTTATACTTCCTCGTCAAATGTGTTTTGCTTTAAATATATATAGTTTAGAATTATATATAAAATAATTTTTATAAGACGTTTTAAGGCACTATTGCATTCAATTTTTTTTTTCTTCTTTTTGATGCTCTTGCGTTGCACATGCTCACACTCTCGGATGTGCACTTGCTGAATTGTCACAAATTCGAATCTGAACAGCATGCGCGACGTGTGTGGCTCCTATAGGAGTGAGACTTGATTATCGCCACAAGTTCGAATCCTAACAACATGAATATGTGATAGTGTGTGTGCAGATTATATAAAAATAAAAATGAATTTAAATAATTTCTTTATCTAAAATATTGTGACAAAAAGCCTTTTCTAGATTAGGTCTTCGAGAACCTCCTTCAATTCATCAATTGAGAACCACATGCCAAACAATCAAGCCCCTCACGGCTTTTATCGTCTATTGCACTGGCCATCTGTATATCAGAAACGTGGCAAGATCTCCCCCGTCGGCTCTAGCTATAAAATAATCCCTTCCCGGCCCTGTTGCAAGCAGATTTTTCTGACTCTTAGATCTGCATCTGTTCATGGATAATTATCCATTTATACGTATGCAATCCCGTCAGTATTCCGTATCTATTGCGGCGGCCTCTAATTCGCTTGGTGCAGGTCGGGGACTTGGTCCGCTGGCGGCGGCGGCGGTGCTGTGCGCGGCGGATGGTTCAATACCGTCGTCTCCGGCGAAATCACGTTCCTGCCTTGCATCAAGTGAATCGGAGATCGCGGCGAATGCCATTATGACGGCGCTCGCTTCTATTGGATTCAGACGGATCAAATCCAGGTTTGAATTTGCATTTCATTCTTTTTTTCCGATGATTAGCTGGATATGTATGGATCTGAGTTGAATCTTTGCATAGCTTGATCTGATTGATAGATCTTGCTTTATTATTATTATTATTATTATTATTATTATTATTATTATTAACCCAATTGGGAGAGGTGATGCTGCTGTAATTACGAACGGTTAATTTTTGATGAGATATACTCTTGTTTAGCTTCTGGGGCTGATCTCTATTTACCTTTGGGAAAAAGATCGAATTTTTCACCTTTTTTTTTTTTGATGTGTTTTGGGTAGGTTGTGGATGTGGTGGTGAGAGTATTTGAATGATTTTGAACTCGTGGTTGATGAAGGATTGTTGAGGGTTAAGCGCGCGACTTGATAACTAGTTTATTTGTGCCTTTTCATTTATGGGATTTTGAGGTGTTCGTTCTAAGGAGTTGGGTTCGTGCCTTAATCTTTTTCGTCTCGTAACTCTCGAATGGAGTATTAGAATGAAAAAATCCATTAGATAATGAGTTGTTGGTTCTAAGCCATCTCTGGTGATAAATCAACAATTCGAAGTGCTTTTCTTGCGTATTCTTGATAAACGGGCGTTTATAAATAGATGTGGGGAGATGTCTAAAAATCTGAATGCTTACTTTTGGTGCCTACCCGGTTTGTAGGCTACTAATTCCAGGGGAAAATAATTTGAATACTAATTCAAATGTCAATGTGTAAAACTGTTTGGCTAATGTATTTGGTTATGATCACTGATTTTGATGATTATGGTATCTGATAGGCAGTGATGATGGTATATCTTCCTATCTTTGTAACCAATGTGATATATGTTAGTGTTATGAAAGCATTGCCAATTTTATTGGTTTGTCCGGGAATACTCTAAATAGTTAGAATATGGATCTAGAGATGGATGGGTGAGCTGGTACATGACTCTGGACCAGTTGCTCTGGCTTGATTATTGGTGCCAATCATATGGCCTCATTCATCATGAGTAATGTTTGAAAACTTTTCGGAGTTAATGTTATTTCGAGACAACTCGTAAGGGGTTGGTGTAATTTATTTTCCTCCGGACGTTGAAGTTGACGGCCACCTGACGAATTGTCGTGTCAAAAATTTGATGGGCTGGTTGAAATTGATTCCTTTTTTTTTGGGTGTGGGATTAAATGCGGTACGATCTGATTGAATGGATCAAAATCGCAAGTGCCCAATTTATGAGACTAAAAATGATAATTTTCTGAAAGCGAAGTTGAACTAGTGGCGTAGAAGTCCAAAGATTCCGAATTTAGTGGTCATGTGCGCACCAAATTCATAGATTAATAATAATAATAATAATAATAATAATAATAATAATAAATGACCAAAATGATAGGATTAAATTACATGACGGAATTTACAATATTTCTCACTTAAAAGACAAAACTCGTCTACACTTCTGAGGCCAAAATCCTAATTTTGCCCAAAAAGATGTGGATAAATTTTCTTCTATAGTGCTGATTTTTATGTGAATTTGACTTCTTAATCTAGGTATTTGAGTGTTGATGCGGTATATTAATCTTGATGTTTTCTATGCTTTTCCCTTGGAAAATATTTGCAATTATAAGTTCGACTCTATATGCTTTACCTAGTAGCCTTTTGTGATTTATTTAAAATGGAAGATGATATTGACATTGTAAATTTTTGTATTGAAGTTTTATTTTGGTTATTTTATTAAGAAAGTAACTAAAATATCCATTAATCTATAAAACATTAGCTATATTATTATTTTTGAATGATGAATATATCCTTACTCTAATATTCAATTTTCTTTCATTTTTGTATTTATCTATTGTTGGTGAAACATATGAAAGCATTCTAACCAAAAAAACAAAAAAGAAAAAGAACTCTTGAAATACACAAATCATCTAGCACAAAAGCAAAATATACTATAATCTAAAAGATTGTATATTGACATTAACCATATAAAAGTTGAACTTGAGTTCAAACACTTATATTGCCAAATAGAGATTCAATTAAACTATTGAGATTTGGAAAGATTCTGTCATAAATTAGGGTATTTGTGTGATGAATTAGTGATATAATTTAATACAAACAGAGTTAAAGAAAAATTAGTAATAAAATATTCACTAATAGTTGTTATAACAAAATTTATTAATTTATGATGTAGGGATGGCAATGGATCCGGGTTAGACCCGGACCCGCCCCTAATGGGACAGGTTTGAAGACTACTAACCGGGTCTGGGGCGGGTCCGGGGCCTTCATTTTTTGAACCCGAACCCGTCCGAACCTGTCCCGGTTAGTAGTTTATATATATTTTTATTTATTATTTTATGTAAATTTATATAATATACATCTATATTTCATATATAAAAGTATATATTATATAAATGGTTATTTAAAAAATAAATATGATACTTTTGTATATAAAAATAATTATATAACATTAATAATTAAGTTATGATTTCAAAATATGTACAAATAAATATGTGATAATAATGTTTAATTTTTTAAAAATTAAAATATGCTCATAAAAATTTGTAAATAACTAGTGTTTTAGTAGTGCTATTATTTTTTTTCATATTTGTAAAGTTATAATAATATCAATTTTTTTAAAAAAAATTTTTTTTTTAATTATTTTTTAAAAATGAACCGGGTCTACCGGGTCCAACCCGGACCTAGCAGGTCCAACCAGGTCTGGGGCGGGTCCGGGCCCGGGTCCAAAATTTCTCCGACGGGGCGGGTCCCGGGTTTGGCCAAACCCGTCCCATACCCGCCCCGTTGCCATCCCTATTATGATGTATTGATTTTTTATTGGAGTGAATCATTGTTATTTATACTATTATATAAAGGAGAAGTATTCTTTATAATTATCTTTGGTCTAATAATAGTTTTGGTCAATTGCTTTTTATTTTTCATTTTTTTTTCACTTTCTCTTCTTTGGGTTTTCCCTCATTTTTTTTGTTACTTTCTCTTCTTTTCTTTCGCTCTCCCACCCTAAGTATTCTGCAATATCATTTTCTTTTTACTTTTTTTTTAATTGTTTTCTTTCTTATTACAAATTATTTTATTTTTTACTTATAACTAAGTCCATAAATTCATTAAAAATAGTTAAAAATATTTATAGTTTTATTATATTATTAAATTATATAATTTTTTATTATGCATATGCATTAAGTGTGTCAATATTAACAGTAATACATAAGTCTTTTGTTTTGTAGGATATTATTTGAAGTTCCGCTTCTATTAGGTATCGATGTTGTTCAAATGAAAAGGTTTATATATAATAACCCCAAATTAAAAATATTTAAATACTCAACCATTCGATAATCCCACGCAAATTGGACACTATAATGCTGTGTGTCAATCCTAGTTTTCGTTGACAATTAATGACATGGACTCCCAAAGTATTCAGATCGAATTTTCTACTAGATAATCATGCTATATTTTCTCATTCGAGATTTTCTATTCTAAGTGTATTCCATCTTTTATTCTAATATACGAATATATGTCAAGTATAAAGATATTAGGGCAAGTGTTTAATTAAGGAAAAATTTTATACACATGGAATTTATGCGAATGAGATTTTTATTTCAAATTATGTTTCATCTCCTATTTCGATGTATTAATATACGTTAAGTGTAAAGATTTCAAGCTAAAGGTATAATTAAGGAAGTAATTTTATATATATAGCATAAATGTGAATTTCGAAATAAGAAATGAAACACCATTTTGGAATTGAAAATTCTATCCAGAATGAATATGAATAATGGAAGATGAAATGAAAGTCATTTTGCAAAGAATCTTATCTGATATTTTTCATTATGCTCTTCCGTACTCAATGCATGTAATGATAGATGATTGAAATTAAGAAAGAAAGAATCCATTTGGATGATTTTTTTAAGAGAGGTTACTTATGTTTTTTTTAAAAAAATATTTTAGAGTAAAAATATTGTGTTTGGATGAATTTTTTAAGATAAACAAAAGCGAAGAAAAAAAACCAAAAATTGTTTTTTTTTTCTCTAAAAGTTACTTTGAAGAAATAAAAGTATATTTTAAAGTATTTTTAAGTATTATATTCAAACTCAAAATTGTTCAACTTTCAAAAAGAAAAAAAAGCTCTGTTATAAAAAATATTGTTCAAAAAATATCTTTTTAATTCCCTCCAAATTGATTCAGAATTTTTAACTTTCTTTTCACATGTTTTTTTTTTTTTTTCTCTTCAGTATTCAGGGCGTGTATAATAAAAAATGTTATCAATACTAGATCCAAAATGCAACGCAACGGGCCGCACCGTGCATGCTGGCCGCTCGTTTTGGAGATTATCAACAGATTGGTGGGGCTCCATTTCGAAAGGTCGTGTCAATGTCTTAAATGTTTTAATTACTCGACCACCGCCACCACCATACACGCACGTCAAAACACCATTAATAATTCACCTGCTCATAATCAAATATTTGATCCATTTAAAACGTTGAACGATAGTAACATGTGAAGAAAAGTCACAGCGTGGGACCATGCATCGCTTGTAGGGTAACAGATTACCTTTCCACGGTATTGTCTCAATTAAGTAATTTTTTCTATTTTCTATGAAACAAGCGTGTGTACATAGTTGTTCACTTTCACTTACGTTTTATATATGTATTTTTTTTTATAAGATACATATATAAATTCATGTAAATGTCTAAATTTAGATCTTGGATAGGGTCCAAATACAAAATTCATGTAAAAATTTTCCTCTCAATTATAAAAATGCCTGAAATTATAATTTTCTCCCGAGACTACCAGAAAGAGGTGATTTATATACTATTTCACATAAGATGGAGACAAATTTCAGTGGTTATACTTGTAATTTCAACAAAAAAAGGTAATTTTTAAAAATTGGCATTATTGCAAGACAAGAAGTAAATCGGTAACGATATAATAAGTGATTAAAACAGAAAAATTATTACGTCACGAAAATAATTTACACAATGATAACAGTGACAAAACAGTGCGTAAAAATTGTTATCACTGATCGATATTCAGTGATACATCTATGGTGACGACAACTCAATGACGATTGAAATCTTGTTATAAAGTCTCAATGATAACATTTCCGTCACAAAATTAGTCGGCAAAATTGAGTTATTGTCACTGAATAAATCGAAGCAATAACAGAATAGAAGGTGTTGTCACCTAATATGATTCTTGATGACTCGTCGATAACTACGGTACCATCCCTACTCCCTACTATATATACATGAACAAAGTGAGTATGGATGAACATACACCCTCAATCCATCTTCCTTAATTGTGAAACTCACAATCTTACATAACCATGGCGCTCTCAAAAACTTTGGTCTTCAATGTGAGACGTTGTGAGCCGGAGCTGGTTTTGCCAGCGAAGCCCACGCCTCGTGAAATAAAGCAACTCTCCGACATTGATGATCAGGAAGGCCTTCGATTTCTAGTTCCTATCATCTTTTTCTATCCTGCTCAACCTCAGCATCACGTGGAACATGAACTCGACCCTGTCAGGACCATTAGAGACGGTTTATCAAAAGCACTCGTGTTTTTCTATCCTTTCGCCGGGAGGCTTTTCGAAGGGCCTAATAGAAAACTAATGGTGAACTGCAATGGTGAAGGGGTTATGTTTGTCGAAGCTGATGCAAATGTGAAACTTGAGCAGCTTGGCGATAGGATTTTGCCGCCATGTCCGTACATGGAGGACTTTCTTTGCTCTGCGCCAAGTTTCGAAGGAATTATTGGCTGCCCTTTATTGTTTTTTCAGGCAAGCTTATTTTGTTTTTTTAAATAAATATTGGTTATGGTTGTTTTAAAGTTGGTTATTTTCACATATCACTTCAAATTCTACTTTCAATGTTCTTCGATCAAGTGGCGTTGATAAGTGAATCTAAGTAACTTTTAAGTGGAGGTATTGACTCCTCTTTAATTCATTTGAAAGGTTTGTTCACAAATCTGAGTTTACTATGAAAAGATAATGTTAGTGATGGAAAAAAAATAAAGTGGCAATAGATAGTTGTCACTATCGATATGTATTAAGCGACATAATTTTTTTTTGTCATGAATTAAATATAATTCGTGACAACAATTTTGATTTTACCATGACATGGTTGTTGCTCGTGCTCGAATGAGAAAAAGGTAGTCATTGAAATATTATAGTCGTTGCTCGAAATGCAAAGACACATCACAGCCATTAAATTCTTAATTATAATGGCTACAAGAGATAGAGAAGATTAGTGGCAACATATAACGTGAAAGTTGTCATTAATTGCATATATTTAGTGCACAAAAATTTATTGTCATAAAAATGATTTTCATAATATTAACAGTAACAAAAATTGAACCCACACCAAAAAGAGAGCAATCTCCCGATTAATCGAGATGTTTGATGTAAATGCAGGTAACTCGATTCACTTGTGGAGGATTTTGCTTGGGAATCCGACTGAACCACACCCTGGCAGATGGCTATGGGATACAGCTATTTCTGAACGCGATCGGCGAGCTGGTAAAAGGTGCCTCTACCCCATCCACTCCTCCCGTCTGGCGAAGGGAGCTTTTAAACGCACGATCTCCTCCACGAATCACCTGCACGCACCACGAGTACCAACAAAGTCCTTTACATAATTATGAACCCCTCATCCATCCCGAGAATACCTTCATTCGCACCTCCATTTTCTTCGGTCCGAGAGAAATACAGGCACTTCGCAATCAATTGCCAACACCAGCACATTTGTATTTCAGGTTCGACCTGATAACTGCGTGCCTGTGGAAATGTCGTACCGTCGCGCTGGAACCGCACCCTGGCGACATGGTGCGCGTTTCGTTCCTCGTGAATGCACGGAAGAAAGCATTATGTTTACCGACCGGGTACTATGGCAATGCGATTGCTTATCCTGCAGCAATCTCCAGGGCTGAAGTCCTGTGTCGAAGTCCGTTAACATATGCCCTGGATTTGATCCGACAGGCGAAAGCTCGACTGAATGAAGAATATGTTAAGTCAGTTTCGGACCTTATGGTGATCAAAGGACGACCCATGTATGTCACGAGGTGGAACTTCATTGTTTCGGACATAACAAGCCTTGGTTTTGGTAAACTTGATTTGGGATATTGGGGTGAACCCATGTTCGGTGGTGTTGTTTGGGCTACTCCGGTTATTAGTTTCTATTCGAGTTTAAAGAACGATAAGGGAGAAGAGGGAGTTGTGGTGCCTATATGCTTGCCATCTTTAGCCCTGGAAAAATTTCACTATGAGCTCAGAAAGATGATTGCACCAATTTCCAAAATATGACAGCTCGATAGCAATATTGTGGTGGTTAATGGAATTTCAAATTTAGTACTATATTTTTCATCTTTTTTTTTTTTTTGAAAGTTGGTCATTTGCCATCTTTTCTGAAATAAATGAATCATGCACGGAGTTGTTAAGTGCGGAGCTTTAACGTGCTTGGCTTCCCGTCGGTAGGCCTTTGGCTTAATGTACATGTATCTAAATAACTGTCACAATGATTTTGTGTCAATAAATATATCTAATTAGTAACATCTTCTTCATTATTATTTGTTATATTGTTATCAATTTTAATTTTTTGTACCGAACATATACATGTGTATGTGTGTGTGTGGAAAAAGAAAAGCAACAAAAAGATAATTATAAATGAAGATCTCAGTCTTTACATGACATATGGCTTTACTTTATCTTAAAAAAACTAACATACCCCTCCGTTTGGTTATTAGACTTTGATAATAAATTTTTTTTTTTTAACTACAAATGATAGTACTATTTTCTTTTAATTTCAATCAATATCATTTTCTTTCTTCTTTTTCTTTCCAAAATTTTTATTCGAAACATAGCATAAAAGAAGAGAAGGAAACCAAATGACATTTTCTGTCTCAAAGGTTCTTCTTGTGTTGACTGCAGCGACAAGTTAATAACTGATCCTCTCACACTTCACTCAATAGCTAGTGTGAAGACATAGAACATGGGACATTTGTCATAGCTTTGGACCACGCATCCTAATCAAGCTTTCTCGAGCTTGTACGCGCGTGCGCTCACACACACACACACACACATATATATATATATATATATCAGCCCGTATTCCTTGTAAATTGTGACAAATTCACAATCTCTACAGCCATGGCAGTCTCAAAAACTTGGATCTCCGGCGGATTTTCGGTTGCCCTCTATTGTTTATAAAACTAAGTCAATTAGGTTTACCTACAAATTTTTTCATGGCCAACTTCAAATTTGGCCACGAATTTAGTAACGGATTTTCCATCATCAAAGGTTGGTGGCTAGCTAAGTTAAATCTGCACTGCTTTTAGCACGGAAAAAAATCTGTGGTTAAGTAATCTAGCGATGGATTTTGGCCAAATTCCGTTGTTATTCGTCAGTTCTTTAACAGTTTGGATCATCTATTACATAACAGTATTGTGTCTTCTCTTCCACTCATCAATATACGTCATACATATATATATATATATATATATATATATATATTCTTATTTCAACTGCTTACCTATACACGTAACGTGTGTACTAATAAATAGAGAAGAAGATGTAACACTTCCGAACTGGTTTTCTGGTAGTGTTTGAAAGCCATAATAATGGTTTCAACACTTGCATCCGAAAAAGATAAGGTTGCATATCATCAAAGTTGGAATTTGGGAAAATTAAGGTTTAATATCGGACCTTAATTTGGGTCAAGTATTAGAACATAACATATAAAGTGAAGTAATGGGAAATTACATTTATGGTCCGGTAAGAAAACTGGGTCGGACACATTTATTCCCATTATTTCGAAAATCTTACAACCTTGGTCCCAACATCACTAAATTACAATAATTTAGATTTGAGGGCATCACATTACATTTAATTCTTTGTCGTACAAACCAATGGATATTTCTCTAATAAAATCAATTATTTGTTTTTAAATTTGATCATAGTTTATGGTTCGTGTCAAATATAATCGATATCATAGTTTATTTAATTTATATACAATTTGTGTCGTTTTTACCTTAACCTCAAAAGCAAAAGCTATAATCGCAAACATATTTTGGGGAGTTTTGAAATTAAAAACGATTGGTAGCCTGATCAAATCTAACATATCACAAGTTTCATGAATATTAAAAACGACATTAAGATATACAAAGCGTTCGAAAAACAAGAAAATAATGGGCCAAACTGTTATATTGACTTACAGGATCTATCGCTTCAATATCACCGGTAAATGACCCCCCATCACAGTATCTAACCTTGACTCGATTCCAATTATAAAAATCTGCAAGTTGACATTGATGATCAGTGATAATTCAAGATGATGGAGTTGCATTTGAAAGCATGAAATCCATACCAGGATTGAACTGTGACTCGTTGCTGAGAATCCCAGAAAAAGCAATCTGTTTATCCATTAGCTTGGAGGAACCTAATCTCGTTTTTGTTCGTTCCAGGCACGTTGTCACATTGTTGCACCATCCTCCTCCCTACATGCCAACAGTCGTTAAAGAAATCAACTCAACTATTCCATCTCAATTAGAAAACTCTCTCTCTCACTCTCCCCCTCTCCCTTTCCCTCTCTCTCTCTCTCTCTCACTCTCCCCCTCTCCCTTTCCCTCTCTCTCTCTCTCTCTCTCTCTCTCTCTCTCTCTCTCACATTTCGTAAACATTTTGCAATGGAGCAACAATAATCAAGAACATGTTACACAAGGACTAACCTCAATATCAACTAACCAATTGTTAATTCCTGCTCCAAATCCCTTATCAAGGTGGTAAGCAGGTGGGCTCCCATCCAAACAAACTATAAAAATATACAACAAAAATAATAAATAGTTAAAAAACATTTTATCAATAATATTTAAAACAATTAATCCCATAAGTAGTTGGCTATAATTAATATTAATCTTTACCTGCTCCTTTTGCATTAGCACTCTGAGCTTAAGTGATATCAACAAAAGAGCTTTCAGTTCTCAACACAATCACCATACAAATCAAAATAAGCAACCATTGCTCTAATATTTTATTCATCATTCTGTATATAAAGCTCAAAATTTCAAGAAACAGAGCAAAGTGACAAATATTACACCTTACAAACACACACACACACACACACACACACACACACACACACATATATAGGCCTATTCATTGATAGCGCAACTAGATTCAAGTTCAAATCCAATAACTTTATTTAGAAATGCAGAATTAAACCAAAGATTTGAACTTTTTTCCAAAAATAACCGGATTTCTTTCATTTCTTGGAGAAAAAAAAAATCCCATTATATTTTTTCACAGATTATATTTAACTAGAAATCAATGCTAACCGTTTATAATCCCAAACCAATGCAGTAAAATCATAAAAGAGCTATAGATAATGGGCTTCCTTGTTCAAATAATCAGCATTAAAAACTACACTAAAAAACCATTAAATGCCCGACTAAGAAATCCTAAATCAAAATTTATATGCTTTTACACACGCGCCTTATATAATTGGGAAACTCAATGAACTAATCAAATCCCAGTTCAAGATTTCGATTATTGGCGCTCAAATCAAGCTCCAAAAATACAAAAAATTCTTAATAAAGGAGAACAATGAACAAGAAATTTGGAAAAAGAAAAAAAAAGGAAAATTGTAATAATCTATATTATTATATAAATAGGCAGTACCTAGTAATTATTTTTGATCTGTTATTTTTATTTTCTTTTTCTTGAACTTTCCCTCTTCTCTTGCACGTTCTTTTTGCTCTCTCTCCCCCCTATTTATCCTCTTTCATATCCAATATTGTTCAGTATCATTTTCTTTGTTTTTTATTTTAAATTATTTGATTTTTACTTAACACTAATATAAATCTATTAAAATAATTAAAAGCAAGGAAGCACGGACACAGCAAAAAATGCTTCGGTGCAGTGTCGGACACGTGTCGGACATGGACACGGCTCCGACACGGCCCCGACACGTGTCCGACACGGCAAAAACCGTGTCCGAAAATTCAAAAAAAAAAAAAATTCTGACACGGTATCGGACACGGCTGAAGGGCGTGTCCGACACGGAAGCGCGGCGGCAACTGGAAGCGCGGCAACGGCTGGAGGCTCTGCGCGGCGGCGACTGGAGGCAGGGCGAGCGCTGCTGCTACTGTCCTGTGGGCTGTGGCAGCTGCTGGTGACTTGGGCAACTGGTGGGCGGCGGTGGACCGGTGGTGGGCGGGCAGCGGCGGTGGGTGGGTGGTGGTGAAGAGAGGTTGATATTTGAATGGGGTGAGAAAACCCCATTTCTGGTGTAAAAGGAACCAGTGAACCACTGAACCAGAGATGAACACAGAGATAAAAAGTAACTCAACATAAGTGGTGGGCTGGTGGCATAAATGTGAAAAGCCAGCAAGCAATCATATCTTATGGACTATGATTCTCTTTGGAACTGCCCTTAGTCCAACTCCAATAAATATTTTTCAAATTTCAAGATTCACTTGCTATCTTTTTTGAGGCTTTTTTGTCTTCACCACAACTCTCTTCACGTGAGCCCCCTCACTTTCCCTCTCCTCGAGACCCCACCCCCTCAAAAATCAAACCTTGGTAGGCCATGAAGTAAGTCTGTTGTCTTTTTTTTTTTTTTTTTTGGATAATTAACTAAGTTTGTTGTCTTGTTATATATATAAAAAAAATATTATTTTTCAAAAGTATATAAAATTATAAATAAATATATATAAGTAACATGGAGTCTTTTTTAAAATTTTAAAAAAATTAGTGAAAAAATTGAAAATAACAAAGAATTTTTTTAATTGTATTTTATAATTTGTGTTAACTCTTTTACTTGCTTATATTTAGATATTTGAATGATGATGAATTCTTTTTATTTAAATCATATATTTAATTTTAAAAGATACTTGTTATAACGATGAATATTACTATTTCTCTATCACATATTTTAATTTAATAAATTATAAATATATAACATAATATAATATATTTTTTAGTAGCCGTGTCAGAGCCGTGTCGTGTCCTAAAATTTTGAGATTTTTCATGTCGCCGTGTCCGTGTCGTGTCGTGTCCGTGTCCCCGTGTCCGTGTCCGTGCATCATAGATTAAAAGAATTATTTTGATACTATAAATACCACTAAAATTTTATTTGGTCATTAAGTTATATTAATAATTTTTTATTATGTACGCACACATCGAATGTGCCAATATTATTAGTAATAATAGTAAGTGTGTTTTTAACTATAATAACAGCTTTTTGAACGAGTGTGTTTTCATATAATGTATTTTAATAATGTCTTAAAGAATCCAATATGACACTTAACTAGCATAATGTTTTTTTGTAAATAACAGCACATTCGATATTGTACTCTTAAAGAATCCAATATATAATGTGTTTTAATTATTCTTGTACTAGCATATTATGTGCACTCGATGCATGTGCAAAATAGAAGTAAGATACAATTTATTCAAATTGTTAAATTTTAATAATACAAAATTATTTTTCTACCAAATTCTTTATGTAAATACACATCTTTCTTAACTATTACTATTTATACTATAATATTTACTAAATTTATGAAAAGTTTAAATATTTTACAGATAAAATTGTTTCTTGATTAAATAAATAAACAAAAATAAAAAGTAGATTAATTTCGCTTAAAAAAAAGAATGTTAGAGAGAAAATGGGAGAGAGGTGACAATAGAAAATAGGAAAAAAAAACACATTGTTGAATAGAAAAGAAATAATAGAGGAGAGAAATACCACAATTACCCACACCAAAAAAAGTCAAAGCCTCTCCTCTATTATTTCTTTTCTAGATTAGATTTAATGCTTGTAACAAGGCTTATATAGGGTTTTTAAAACGGGTTTATGGGGTGAGACTATTTGAAGGTATTTATATCAATATACAATTTTTATTATTTAAAAATTGATTTATATGATAAAATAAAATTAAAATAAATTTTAATTATGTCATTTATAATTAGCAAAGTTTAGATTAGTGATTGTTTTTATTAGGTTCAAATAAAATTTAAAATCTTAAAACATGTTAGAATTTTGAATTGAAAATAGTCCATAAACAATAAGGGACCATTTTGAATTGATGTTTCGAATCATTTGAAACCACATATCCGTAATCATCCACAGGATACTTGCATTCGCACCTCCGTTATCTTTGGTCTTGGAGAAATACAGCCACTTCGCATTCGATAGCTAGAAGTAGCATATTCAAGATTTGATCTCATAACCGTTTGCCTATGGTTATGTCGCACCATTGCCCCATCACCACATCCAGAAGACATCGTGTTCGTTTCCATAGTCACGAACTTACGACGTAGGATCAAGAAAGAAATAGATTTACCAAAGGGTACTATGGCAATGGATTTGCTTATCCTGCTGTTGTCTCCAAGGTCGAAACTTTGTGCATAAGCCCGTTAACGTACGCCTTGGATTTAATTCGACAGACGAAAGCTCAATTGAGTGGGGAGTATGTTAGGTCAATTTCAGACCTTATGGTGATCAAAGAAAAACCCATGTTTTATATGTTGTGGCTGCGCAAGTGCACGCAGTTGTATAAGCAATATAAGATAAATAGAGTGTCGAATCCCACAGGAATTGTGATTTGACCCGTGAAAGTGACTTTTTTGTTTAGTTAAATTAATCGATTTGTGGAGTGGGTTTTCCAAATTAAAGGTAATATCAAATTAAAAACTACTCAAGAATAAAAATTATAACAAATAACCAATGGGAGTAATGCAAGTGCAAGGTAGTTTCATTAACCTAATTCCCTATTCCAATCCAAGCCTTAAATCGAATGGTTTCGTGGTTGTGTGAAGCCAGAAACAAAAATATCCATAATCTCTCTCAAGCATCATAGAATTAACCCATACAATCCTTTCTAGGCCGAAAATTAACCAGTTCTCACTCAATTAATCCAAGCACTAGAAAATATTAGTATAAGCTTTAACACCACCTTAGGGCTCAATCAACATCAAATTCATTCTCATGTAATTTTAATACTAATTGATCTCATTTAATTAGAGCTACAATCGTGAATCGTCCCTCGATCTCATCAACGATTCTCAAATTCATCAATTAAGGGTGATCAAACCCTAATCAAGTATTAGATCATTAAACGAGATTCACAAAAAAACATACGAAATCGCACTCATATTCATGGGATTTTAATAGAATAGAGAAAATGAAAACTACATCATCCTTACACTTAGCAATTGAATTAGTTCATAATGAATTCAAATACAAAAACGAAACACGAAAAGAATCCATAAGGAGAAGAAATAAACTTATTTGGTGGAGAATTTAGATGTAAAACTTCCTCCAAACTTCATTCTTAACTTTGCCTCCGAATCTTCTTCGTCTCCGTCTTGAAAAATCCCAAAGTAAATGAACATTGAAAGAATTCTTTTCTAATCTCTAAACCCTAGCTACAAAAACATGATCATGAGTTGTGTAAATGTATTTGGACTTAAAAGGGGCAAAAAACCCTCTAGAACGGCCTTTCTAATCAGAGTCCTAATTAAACAAGGAAAGTTTTTAATTGTTGTCGCGGACTTTGAGTATGTACCCAAAATATTTTGGATACATACTCAAACTTACAGATTCGCTTATCTCTCTGATGACTGAAACTGGGTATATACTCGAAATATCTTCCGTGTGTACTCATTCATACATACTCGTTTCTTCTCTAAATGGCTTAAATTGGGTTGATATTCAAAATATTTTGTGTAAATACCCAACTCTTGACTTTCACTTTTTGTGCCCTTTAAGGTATTTTTCCCATTTTACCTACAAAATAACGGTTTAACTCAAATTTAGGCATAATAAGGCTCAAATAAAGAAAAATACATAAAAATCAAGTAGAATTACGGGTTTATCATTACATGAAGGGGAACATCCTTGTTTCAGACCAAACAGGTCTCGGATTCGATAATCTTGATTTAGGATGGGGGGAGCCTGTGTTCGCGGGTATGCCATGGCCTAATCCAATTGTTAGTTTCTACACGACAATAAAGAATTATAAGGGAGGAGATGAAGTTGCAGTGCTCGTATGTTTGCCATCTTCGGCCTTGAAAAAGTTCCAATGCGAGATTATGAAGTGACCACTTGAGAGACCTAATTCTCAATGATTGATCTTAGTCAAGCATTCTATCATGTGTAAGAATTAACACAAATATACTGAAAAAGAAAAGGACACTGAAAGTCCTACTACACTTTAACAAATCGGAATTTATATCATCCATCGTCATGCTATGAAAGTATAACAAACTACTACGAAAGTAGAATGAAGAGCTACATGTTTCGATAAAAAATCAAACCCTAGGCATCAATTGTAAATTAGCGCCACATTCTCTGTTAGTTAAATTTATAGAGCATCACTTAGTTGTGCCAAACTACCTTCTTGTTTTCATTGTGCGGACAACCTGAATCCACCCACACACCCCACCAAGACTCAGAGCCACATAATAGCTCAATGCACCCTTAATTTTAGAATTATCACTTATATACATATAGTTAAATTTGATTGACCGTCCTAATTATCTTTTAGAACACTTTTGCAGCACCCCTTGATTTTGTTTTAATTTAATTATAACTTGTATCACATGGAAACCGTAATTGATAAATGCACATCCTGAAATCCGCCAAAACTAGATATTTTTTAGTAAATTAGTTGCCTAATTATTGATTTATATATTTAATCTCTTTTTTACAAGAGTTGATAAGTAATTACGGAAAATATTCATGGCAAAAAGCTTGAAGCTTGTTTTTTTGTTAAAAAAAATGATAATAAAAAGGAGGAACAATAATTAACTGACATGTTTGGTTTTTAGAGTTGAACTAACTTTAAATTAATTATGCTATACAAATCACTTTAAATTTTCAAGATCAAATTTTTAATTTTATATATATATGTTATGAGAGCAGCAAAATTAGAAATATATTATTATTTTCATAATTTAACAAGGATAAAGTGCTTGTATTTAGAGTTGAGATCAATGGTATAATTTGGCCCATTCCCTCTCCCAGGCTCCGATCAGGACACGGGCTGTCGGGCTGCTACATCGGACTTCCTTTCAGTTCCGGTAACTTGATTGTTGAAGAATTTGGTTTAGAGCTGAAAAAAAATGATTCTTTTTCTTTTTTATTCCCCACAAATGTTAGACGGAAGAAGTGGGATTTTTGTTGCATGTTAAGTGCTCGATAAAATGCTTCTAAGGTTTTTCAAGTTCTTAGTTTCCAAGTCTGAACCTTTCATGCTTTAGATTCTGGGGATTAGCGAGTGATTTGGGGTGGTTTCAGTTGCCGAAGGAGCACGATGGACTGGGGTGTCGCCCGAAGACTTTGGGAAAAGTGGGCATCAAACAATGTGGGCTCTTCAGGTAACCTCTGCGGTTTAGCATTCTTCTATCAGAATTGTGCAACTTTGTTCTTTGGATTAATTTTCAGATGCTGCCATAATGGGCTGAAATATGCTTGTTGCACGAATTGCCAGGCCAGCCTTTGAAGGCAGCTCTATTGATGAACTATGATCCCACCGGACCTTCACGCCTAGTATCCACCATGTAAGTGAGCGGGCAAATTTGTCTTCTTTTTTGGTTTTGGGTGATTAAAGTGTTCACCTTTATGTTTCAGTCATTATGTGCCAGCTTACGCCTGTATGCGTTCATGTCTAGTGATCATTGATTTACACCTTTGAACTTATTTTGTTGGTTCAAAGAACTTTGAACTTATACGGGATCAGCCATAAGTGTTCTTTGGATGCGACCAAATGGGGCAACTAAGCGCGTTGGTAAGATTTGCCCTGTCAAGTCGAGTGAACATTGTTAAATTCTAGCTTGGTTGAGGTTTTAGCAAGACTAAACTTATGTTTGATGATAATCTAACTGTTGATTGAGCCAATTTTGTACAACTTTCATCAAGCTGAACAGTGATTGTACTCATGCAGCTTGATATATTTTTGTATAATTTAACATCTTGTAGCATGAAGGGTTAAGATTCAAGCTTTCTTAAACTATAGACATATTCTAGTTTCGTTCAATGACTAACAAATTGAGCTCAAAGCGTTACTTGGGGATGTGTAAATACACAAGTAGAACAAAGGTGAAGCTTTCCTGTATCAGGACTTCATTTTCTTAAAGATTACTCATTGTCAGCTTAGCTTCTTCATCGGCTCTGGCAGAAAAGGCTGCCTGTGAATTTATTTGGTATATTATGAAATCCCTTTCTGTGCTCAAGAAGTTTTTTCATTGGTTCTAAGAGTTCTGTTTTTATTGGATAAATTCAGCTAGATTCCTGCACCATGTCAAGTAGCATATATGGCAGTGGCTGGTCATCTACTGCCTGGTCATCTTTGTTTAGGCTCATGTATAACTGATGATAGTTTGATCTAGTTCCAGCAGATCATTTAAAACTCAAAATATGCAACTTTCAAGCTTTTAGAACAAATTCTGAGTGTTCGTTTGATTCAATAATGGTGACTCTAGAAAACAGTGTTGATGATTCGAATTAACTTGTAACAAGAACTCCTTGGACTGCTATGGGGTTGTGGATTTACCGAGAAGTATTCAATGTTTATGCTCGTTTACCTTTTTTATATTGTAGTGCAGAGCAAGAGGGCATAAAAGCAGATCCAATTGAAATTAGTCAATTTGTGAGTTTTGTTAAAAGAAACAAACTCCAGATGGAGACCTTCTTTATCGGGCCAAATCAATGTGAGTTCTATCACTGCCAATGGCTCATTCGAGTATGCTGGTTGATATAATATGTATCTGTGGATGTTATATTGTTACAGTACTCTAACCTTTTAGTTGATACTGAACTCTATAACCGGTCACTTAAACTCATTTTTAACAGATCTTGTGACCTCAATTCACGAGAGTTGGTTCTCCGCAAGGTGCATGAACACTTTGAAGCAGGCCGGTGAAGGTGCTATCGTCATGCAGACATCTGCATTGCTCTTGGTTGGCCTGTAAGCAATCCCAAAACTTAGCCAACCGAACATTGAAAAGCAGCCATCTAGTTTTGATTCGTTAATCCGATTGTTTTGCAGATACGAGGGCTCAATCGGATCAGCATCTCGTGCAATGGCTGCTGTCGATCAACTAGCAGTACAGCTGGGTCGAAAGAACTTATAAGTTTGTCGAAAGATCTAAGTTGCCATAGATCTGTGATCTACTGGACAAGAACGAAGCACTTTGTGTGTGTGATTTTTTTTGTTTTTTGTTATTCCATTTGTGTGGTTTGTACCGTGACCTTAGAAGCAGAAGCTGTAATCGCAAACCTATTCTGTAGATCAGTCATCTAAATCCATAAAACTACAAAAAATTTCCAAAACAATCGAGTTTATCAATAATTTTAGTACTTTATTCATTACTAAGGTAGTAAGAATACAAATACACAGAGGTGCTCTGCATTTGTTGTACAATTTTTCCATTGTTTGTAAGCCTCGATAAATGGTGATCTTTTTTCTTCTCTGTATTTTCAAGTATATATGCTCCAACATCCCCTCCCTTTTGCACAATATGTCTACACTGACAGATACTCTTGTGGATCGAATATGCGGTTGTGACAACTCTTGTCACAAGGATAAGGGCAATCGATCTTCTGAAATGGACTTCTGTCGTAAAACCAGTCACCAACTGCTTTAGCAATTGTCTGCAAAAACAAATAGATCTCATGCCCGATGCATCTTCATGAAGAGAGAGAGAGAGAGAGAGAGAGAGAGAGAGAGAGAATAGTGCGCAATGTCTAACCTTCTTGTCCAACACGGGAGAGTCGCTCCTGAGCCAGGTTTCTTGCGTTTCAGTTTGGCAATGTGCGTAGCAAGAGTTGATGAAGTATCCTCTCGACGACGAGGTGCCTAATCCGTTCAATGCGTTTATAAACTGTGATCCGAAATCTGGAAAAAACAACATCATTACCAGACACAAAAAAACATCATTAACTTTTGAGATGCTTTAACAAACTATTCCTAGGGAATGTTGTCCATAAAACTTCTTTTAACCTTGTATGGTTTGCAGTTGACTGGTGGAGCATTTAGTTATATCAGTCTTGCAGTTGTGCCAGACACCGTGAGGATCAGCAACACCGGGAGCCAAAATATTCTTAATCTGGTAAGAAACAAAAGAATATAAGACAGCCCTCGTCTCACGTGCAAACACACACACACACACACACAGAGTTGGTGCAAACAAGATGAAAACACACAGCTGATCAGAGAACCCCACACACACACACACACACATATATATATATATATATGCTGCAGAGGGACATTGTTGGATATATTTTCGATCAAGAGCCTGTTGTCTCGATCTTAGATGAGATTTGTGCTGACCTGCCATGAATCAATGTCGGCGTTTACGATGAAAAGGGGTGTCTGGATATATTGCACCATGTTTTGTGGGAAAAAACACTGCAATTTAAATATATGAACATAACATTAGTCATATATCAAATAACTAAAGCCATAGAAGTCCTGAAAACTCATCCTACCAGACTCGGTTTCATTTTTGAGGTGCACGATTGATGCAAATTCTTTGCTGATCCCTGCAAAAAAATTGACGAAAAAGTTAAAACCAAAGAAGGAAAATATTAAAACAACATATATATATATATACATATCGAAAATTTCTTACGTGCGTTATAACAACATCATTATAGAAATCTTGAATATGAGGAGCTCCAGAAATATCCTTCCTGTCACAGTAATATACGGCTCTCGCTCAGCGTAATATGAAAGAAATTTAGTTTTCGAAGAACTTAAGTTACTTCCTCAGTGTATAATAAGGTGATCAACGAAAGCTTACGCATCAATAAAATAACCGGCATCTGCAAAGCACTTTACGTTGGTGCCAGTGGGAAGAAGAGCCTTGAACTTGTCACAGTGAAGAATCGATGTCAATCCACCTGCCGAACATCCCGATAAAACAGCCTACACGGGAAAATTGAGAGCTGCTATGAGTAACCAGGACAAGAAAAACATACACACACATATATATGTGTATATATATTTACACAAACACATTACATTTTGAGCATTCTTCATTCCTTTTGCTAATAAGTCCTCTATAACAGCAACAAAGATTCTTGCTCCTCTGAAGTGAAGATTGGTAGCCTGATCAAATCCAACAATTAACAAGTTTCATGAATACTAAAAACAACATAAGCTATGCAAAACGTTTGAAAACAAGAAAACAACGGGCCAAACTGTTATGTTGACTTACAGGATCCACCGCTTCAATATCACCGGTGAACGATGCCCCGTCACAGTATCTAACCTTGATCCGATTCCAATTATAAAAATCTGCAAGTTCACAACATTCATGACCATTATTTTCATTTCTTTTATGTTTAAAAGATCATCAAGAACTGATCAAGATCATCATATCGCACGTGAAAGCACGAAATCCAGATGCATTAAGCATACCAGGATTGAACTCCGGCTTGTTGCTGAAAATCCCAGAAAAAGCAACCTGTGTAGCCATTAGTTTGGAGGAACCTAATCTCGTTTTCGTTCGTGCTAGGCACGTCGTCACATCGTTGCACCATCCTCCTCCCTACATTCCAGTGGCGGTTAACAAAATAATAACAAAAATAAACAAATAAATAAATAAGTAGTAAGAAACATTCACAATATGCCAACAAGAAACTATCCTGGCTTTCAAGTTTCAAGCTAATGAGCAGAGTGCATAACAAACACAAATTTAACTTCAAGAAGATACACACTCCCCACATAGTTGACAGAATTTCTCCTCTCTCTCCCTCTCTCTCTCAAGATCTAAATTCTTATAATACAAAGTTATCACCTAAGGCGAGAATTCACAAAATCCCATATCTTTCTTCGATTTCGTTAACATTTTGCAAAAGGATCAAAAACAATCAAGACCAAGGTAAAAGAGGACTAACCTCAATATGAACTAACCAGTTGTTAATTCCAGCTCCAAATCCCTTGTCAAAATGGTAAGCTGGTGGACTCCCATCCAAGCAAACTATAAAATATACCACAAAAAAGAATAAATAGTTAAACACATTTTATCAATAATATTTAGAATATTTAAAATAATTAATCCCAAAACTTGGCTTTAATTAATATTAATCTTTACCTGCTCCATTTGCAGTAGCACTTTGAACATAAGTGATATCAACAAAGAAGCCCTCAGTTCTCAACACAATCACCATACAAATCAAAATGTGCAACCATTGCTCTAATCTTCCATTCATCTTTCTGTATATAAAGCTCAAAATTTCAAGAAATAGAGCAAAGTGACAAATATTACACCTTGCAAATGTAAACACACACACACACACACACACATATATAAATAGGACTATACATTGATAGAGGCTAGAGCAGCTAGATTCAGGCTTCAAATCCACAAACCCTTATTTAGTAAAGACAGAATTAAACTAAAGATTTGAACTTTTTCCAAAAATAACCGGATTTCTTTCATATCTCGAAACCAAAAAAAATCCCATTATTTTTTTCACGGACTATCTTTAACTAGAAATCAATGCTAACCATTTATAATCCCAAAACCAATGCAGGTAAATCATAAAAGAGCTACAAATAATAGGCTTCATTTCAATAATTAGCAATGAAAACTACACTAAAAAAACCATTAAATGCACGACTAACAAATCCAAAATCAAAATAAATATGCTTTAAACACGCACCTTGAATGGAAAACTCGATGAACTAATCAAATACCAGTTCAAGATTTCGATTATTGGAGCTCAAAACAAGCTCCAAAAATACAAAAATTTCTTGAAAACGAGCAATGAAGATGAAACTTGAAAAAAAGAACAAAAATAAAGTTGTAGGAATAATAATAATAATAATAATAATAATAATAATAATAATAATAAGTGTGTTTTTAACTATAATAACAGCTTTCTGAACAAGTGTGTTTTCATATAATGTATTTTTATATTGTCTTAAAGAATCCAATATACGACCGACACTTATTCTTGTAACAAGATTCGGTGCTCGTAACAAGGCTTATATAGGGTTTTTTAAACGGGTCGATCGATGTGCCAAACCCGACCCGTATAACAACAACGAATCTTATCGGATTACGCGCTCTGCATTCAATGATTTTACATAAAGTTGGTTGGTTTGTGACAATTCGAAATGAGATGTTTTTATGGATTTTTTTTTTTGAAAAAAAATGGAGTGTTGTTTGTATTATTTATTACACAAAAATGTAATATTGTTTCTTGATTATGCTTTGTGTCTCTTGTTTTTGATGAGTAAAACGTCAGCCGGTGACATTCGACGTGGTTTTCTCAATTAAATAAAATTGGCTATTATAAAGTATTATTTTCGCCAAAGTTTGTGGGGATTATGTTCAACTTGATTATCTTACTCGCACCTACACACTAATAAACTAAGTCGTAACTTTTATCAAAACTGATATTATAAATCGACTATTGCCAGTCTATGATTTCTTCAAATAATTGACAAATTTAAATTCTTAGTGAAGTTCGAATCTAAAGATTGTGTAGTGGAACTAACATTTAGACTACCATTATGTCTCGACGATAAAATAAAGGCTTCATAAGTAAGAAGTCATATTTGTTTCAATTATCACAAATGTAAATATTGATAGTAATTTATTTGCATAATAAATTTTCTCCATTTTCAACAAAAAGTTTAATAATCAATTAGGTAACATTCAAATTGCCCAATAGTACTGAAATCTTATCCAAAAAATAGAGATTCAACATTTGAAAATTACAATTTACAATTTTAAACTAAATATTGAATAAATCTAGGTTTATTATCACACCATATATTTTGTACAAGAGAAAAAGAAAAAAGAAAAAAAGAATAACTTTAATGATTGAATAGTTTGATGCTGCGCTGGCGCCGGTGGCTTATTTATGCTTGCGCTGTCTCTTTTTTCCATATGTATCTGCACTATTTCAAAAGTCACTTTCTAATATTCTATATATATATATATATATATATACACATATATTTTAATGTTAATCATTCGGTTCCGATCTATTGATAAATTAATTTGAATTAGATATTGTAGATGTCTATTTTGAGGCTACACTCTAAACCCAGTTGCTCCATTTATAACATTGGGATTCAAACTCTGGATATTGCTTAAAGGATTTACCGCCTCATTCCACTTGATCAACTGATAGTTGATCTATATATATATATATATATATATATATATCAATTTTTGAACAAATTTGATGCGTGTACAAAATTTTTAAAAATTGTATAATTTAATTATATTTTAAATTTAGATATAATAAAATTATAGATATTAATTTGATTTTCATGAGTACAATTTTTTGTATGGTTTACTAAATTTATAATGCTTGAAAAGTGAAATAATTTAACATTACATGAAATTGTATGATTAGGAAAATATTAAATAAGAGATGTAAAAGTGTTAAGTAGTGTGACATTAGAGAGGGGAAAAAAGAGAAGAGAGAGAGAGAGAGATTGAGATAATAATAATAATAATAATAATAATAATAATAATAATAATTAAAAAAAGAAAGTTGAGCAGTAGAAGTAGAGAGTGTATAAAGTAAAATCACATATCATAAAATTAAAGATAGAATGACTAAAATAATTACTATAGCGTGCTCTATTTTTATATAATAGTATAGTATATGTAGATCGATTATATAAAAAGTATACATATATATATATATATATATATATATATATATATATTATTTTTTGAAAATCTCGGTCGAAATCCAATAATTTAATTTGACCTCTATATTATGAACGAGAAGATTTAGTTTTCCTAATATTGAAGGTATATTAATCTCTAGAAATAACTGGGTGAGGTCCAATTTGAATATTTGTTAATTATTATTTGTAAAATTTTGTCTATATCTGATTGGACCAATCAAATAAATAATTATTGTACTTGTAATAGGATTATAGATCCGATTACAAATTTTCCATTAAATTTTTTGATAAAGAAGTGATTGGCTTACCATATCTACCTTACCTTTAATTTCGTATTTTTCTTTCTTGGTCCCAATGATTGAAACTATATTGATAATTCAGATATATAGTACTATTTTTAGTCATATTTAATGATCTGTCCAATAATTAAGTCATAAATAAAAGATGACTAGCCCATAGGGACATTTTAACCACCAATTAGTGTTGGAATTAATTACTCTTGACATCCTATTAAAATATTTAAATAATCATATTCATCTCGATTTTTTTATAATTAAATTTCCCCCAATAAAGTATATATATATATATATATATATATATATGTATGCTGTGCAGGCATTATTTCAAAAAAAAAAACATAATAATTTTAGTGATTTCAAATTTATGTATTAAAAAAGACTATAGAAACTTTTAAAAAGAAAAAATACATATTCCAAACAGAATAGATGAGAAAATAATTTTTATAATTTAGTATTATCAATTATAGTCTATCTATTATTTCAAATATATTTTTACATGAAATAACAATAATTGGGATCTAAACTATGTCATGTGACTTTATGGAAATATAACAAAGAAAATTTATTCTCAAATAATATATTGTTGTATAACAAAAATGCCTAAAATTAATAATAATTTCAACTTTAATGATATCCACATTTGTAGAGATGTAGATATAATATACATAAACTCTTTCTATTATTATATTTGAAATGATTACATATACCTCAAAGTAAATAATAAAATATAAAATAAAATAAATTCCATGGACAAAAAGAATAATGTCTAAAAACATAGAAATTGTAGTCAAATTTATATTGAGTATATAAATATAAATATCAATGCAAAATAAAAAAAAATGTAAATGCCAATTATCAATTCAAATATGAGTGGATAAATTACTTTCTTTCATGAGTGAAAACACTTCACACCAAATAAAAAGATCTAACAACATTAGAACAAAAGAAAATGGCTTATAAATAATAAAATTAAAAAGGAATTAATAAAGAACAATTAATAAATTCTTATAAAAAAAAGCATAATAGATAAATTAAATATTTCTACAATCTAATACCCAAGAAGATTTGAAGACAAATACACGATAATGCACAAAGAGAATTAGGTGGTAAAATTTTCATGTAGCTTTAAATTATATTTTAAAAAAAAGATAGACATAAAAAGATGAAAAAAATATATATATTGTCAATGATATTATGTCCACATTTTAATTTTTTTTACATGTTTTAAAATTATGATATGATATATTGTATTTAAAATATTTTTCAATTTTGAGTTATATAAGTTTTAGTTGAAAGTTTTTGCTAATTTTTGAGGAGAAATTTACTACAAATGACATTACCAAATTGACTTTTCTAATATTTCTTAAATTGAATTTAATGTTATGGTATTACATAGCATTTCAATTAAAATTTCCCTTATCTATATGTATATATATTATATATTATTATTTGAAGTTGTTACTTATTCTATTTTCATATTCTTGTTTTGTGTGTATGTGTGTTTGAGACAAAGACAGAAACAAAGACAGAGCGTTTATAAAGGATTAAAAATCATTAAATATGAATAATTGGTGGACTTAAATGATTATGTGAGAAAATAAAGAAATTTATAATTAATGCAAACTAATCAAATAGTTTATAAATAGTTGGTGGACTTGAATGATTATAAGAGAAAATAAAGAGAGTTACAATTAATGCAAATCAATCAAATAGTTCATACTAAACAATTAAAACTAATTCAAAATTCTAAAAATTAAGAATTTGGTCAAAAGACTTCCAAATATATATTAGTACAGATACAATAGATAACACTATCATATTGAGTTTTCTATCGATTTTAATTTTATGGCATTACATAATATTTTAATTAAAATTTTCCTTTTCTATATATGTTATTTTATCATTATTTGAAGTTATTACTTATTCTGCTTTTACATCCTTGTTTGTGTGTGTGTGTGTGTGTGTGTGTGTGTGTGTGAGAGAGAGAGAGAGAGAGAGAGATAGTTTATAGAGGATTAAATAATCATTAAATATGGATAAAAGGTGGACTTAAATGTTTAGGAGAGACTAAAAAAAATTTCAATTAGTGCAAACCAATCAAATAGCTTATGGGTAGTTGGCAGACTTGAATGATTAAGAGAGAAAATAAAAAAAAAATTACAATTACTACAAATCAAAACTCTAAGCATTGAGAATTTAGTCAAAATTGTTCATTATGGTTAAAAGACATTCTTCAAATATATAGTAGTATATATATGTTAGAAATTTCTTTATCTAGATTTTTTTTATTGAAAGTAACTATTATATTTTTATATCATTTTTTGTGTGAGAAACGGGTGGTGTGGAGAGAGAGAGAGAGAGAGAGAGACTACAAAAAGTATTAGAATATTATTATGGATGGTAGATTTAAATAATTAGGCAAGAGAATTAAGAAATTTATTATTACTAGTATGTAACCCGTGCTATGCACGGAATGAGTGATATCAATTAAAAATTTAAATTAAATATCGTATTGATAATTCATATTGCAACGAATTCTATGCATAATATATTTTTTAAATTATATGAATACAGTAGTAATTCTTTTGATCAAACTGGATAAAACACTCTTGATATGAAAATGAAAAATGAGGCTTTGTTTTACTAAAATAACAAAAATTCTCTTCATTGTATTAATAAAAATTTAGAAAAATTGAGTAATTTGCAAGTTCAATATCAAATAATCTAACGTCCAAAATTTTGATGCATAACAAAGACTAAAACTAATATAAATCTTACGAATCAGTTGATGGAAACACCATATCTTCTTAAGATGAATTTGTAAACACAAAAAAAAAAACTATAATTATCTAATAACAAATATCAAATAATTTGTTAAATAATTCATTAAAAATATTGAACATACCGATATTTAAAACAAATGATACGTATAATAGGCAAATTTATAAGTAATAGTTCCTTTCTGAAAAAATAATTTTATGATTTTATCATCATTGAATGCAATAAACCTTACACTTTATGTTCGTAGATGCACTAATCTATTCGGAAGATGGAAACACTCCTCAGACCAATCGACACCTAAAATGAAATTCACTGTGATTATAATATTCAAATTTAAAAGACTATCATCGACATTAATCCTAAAAAGATTCAAAGCAAAGTTAACCCATCACTATTCATAAAAAATCACAACAAAATAAAAGTAAATTTTTAATAGAAGAATTATGAACAGTACATATTATTTTAATACATATATGTGTACGGTGTACCAATTCAATAGTCTTGGTATTTCTCCACTCAGCTTGTTCTGAGCCAAGTCCCTAGAGCAATCAATTTTAAAAGTACTTCATTACAAAATAGCTCATAATCAAAACTGAAACAAAATACATTAAAAATAATAACAATGATACTCACAGAATTTTTAAGTTAGGAATCTGAGAGAGTGTCGAGGGAATTGGACCAATTAACTGATCATTTTTTAAAATCCTGTCGAGGAGGAAATATTTTCAAACAGAAAAAAATATATCGTAGAAATAAAGGAAATATTTTCAAACAGAAAAAAAATATATCGTAGAAATTAAGTCCGAAAAAGAAGGGGTGGGGGGCTTTTCAAGTTTTGAAATGTGAAAGTGTTCAACGTATATTTCTACTACTTGAGACGACGTCAATCGTCCACACATGAAAATACACCGTATAGTTCTCATAGACCAGGTAATAATATCGACTTAATTGATCCCCAAGACAAAATTCATTAGTCTTTTGTATTGTTGCAGTACTTAGAACTACAAAAAAGAACCCATTTAATTAATGAAAATTTTATAACAGTGAAATTTTGCCACAAATTTAAATTATATTTAATAACTAAAATCATTTAAGTAAATATTGTTCAGCAAAATTTAACTTAAAGATTCATCAAAATAACTAAAGTGTTACTTATTCATAACATAGATGATCAATTGTAGCGATTTAAATGTCTAATGATCAAAGTAATTATAATATTCAAATTTAAAAGACTATCATCGACATTAATCCTAAAAAGATTCAAAGTAAAGTAAACCCATCACTATTCATAAAAAATCACAATAAAAGAAAAGCAAATTTTTAATAGAAGAATTATGAACAGTATATATTATTTTAATACATATATGTGTACGGTGTACCAATTCAATAGTCTTGGTATTTCTCCACTCAACTTATTCTGAGCCAAGTCCCTAGAGCAATCAATTTTAAAAGTACTTCATCACAAAATAACTCATAATCAAAACTGAAACAAAATACATGAAAAATAATAACAATGATACTCACATAATTTTCAAGTTAGGAATCTGAGAGAGTGTCGAGGGAATTGGACCAATTAACTGATTATTTTTTAAAATCTTATCGAGGGTGATAACTACGATATTAGTAAACAAACTTGAATATGCAATAAATCAATAGGTAGTTGCAAATAAATAATAGGGAAATAGGAAGACGATCACGCTGATTTTTAACTTACAAATTCTCAAACTGCTTCAACTTTGAAATTGAGAAGGGAATATCTCCATAGAGCTCGTTGAAAGATAAGTCGATGATATGCAATCAGAAATATTTTGAAAAGCTTTTTGTACAATTTGTCACATTATCGCCACAACATATTTGCTTCAAAAGGGATCAACAAACACAATTGCAAAAAATAAAAAATCGAAAAAAATAGAAAATGTAAAAAGGAAAAAAAATAGGAAACATAAAAATAGTTTGGAAACTTACTTCAAAAGGCACCAACATGCACAATTACAAAAATAGGAAAGGTAAAAATGGCTTGAACCTACTCAAGTTCTTTTTAATTATATTTGAAGATGTGCCTATTTATGCACCTATATGTATTAAATTGCCGATAAGAATAAGAAATTATGCAAATTGAGCAAATTAAGCTCATTTAAATTTGCTCAATTTAAATTTGCTCAATTATGCACCTATATTAAATTTGATTGAGCAAATTGAGCTCATTTAAATTTGCTCAATTTAAATTTGCTCAATTATGCACCTATATTAAATTTGCTCAATTTATTGTCTTGTAATTAGTATGTTGACTTGTAATTAGCAAATTTTATTTATTTATTTGATTGTGTGCTTTTTGAGAATCTTGTATTTTGAACATATATTTTTTGTTTTAAAAAAAATCAAAATTCTAGAAAATTAGAATTTGGTCAAAATTTGATGAATTTAAGTCAAACACCTTTCTCAAATATATAATAGTATAGATTACAATCAATCAAATAATTCATTTTAAACAATTCAAAATAATTCAAAATTTTAAAAATTAAAAATTTGGTCAAAATTGCAGAGTATGGTCAAAAGACCTCCTCTAAAGATATAATATTATAGATTTACTGGAAATTAATTAAGGCTATATGGAATGAAATATTAATTCCTAATATTTGTGGTGGATGAGAAGTCAATATATTAGTACGGCTAATATCTGTAATGGTTCCTAAAGTTCGAAATTAGAATCACTTTAGTTCTCGAAATTAAATCATCATCTTTTGATCTCTTATTTAATCAAAAATAAGCAATCTAACCCTTTTTGATACGAAATATCTAACAAGTGTTAGGGAGACCCATTATCTGGTGTCATGTGTCCTATGCTCGAGGAAATTCCCACCTCTGGAGATGGTCATCAACCATCAAGCGTGGCATCAAATCGAGGAGGCTCTCGCTCCTTGAGCATGGTTCATCCTCAAATATTGACTTTCCCCCTGAGGGCTAGCTGTGTGGCCCACATGTCACCGTGCTCCACTCCCCTAACACACAATGCAATTTCTAGTGGTGGCTAGTACCTGCAACTGCTATCATGGTCTATGTGTTCTTTTTGTTCCTAGACCCTGCAGCCCTAAGCATCCCATACCTCACCAACTTGGCTCTAGATCCCAAGGACTTGGGATTCCTTTAAATACTCTTGACTTGTCACACACCTTATATAACCATTGTTCTACTTGATTGTCTATAGTTTCTGGCATATTATCATTCAATTCACTAACTTAAGTATCAAAAAATTTTCACCGAAGATACTTTTGGTCAGACTCACGTGTTCTTCTTCCTAGCAAGATAGGAACTCTACCTTTTTCTAATTATCGAGCTGCCATTCCACGTGATCCTTAAGGAGTAGCCTAAGTTTCGACATCATCACTTTTGATAGAGGTTTTTTTTTTTTTTAATCAAACATCACAAAAAAAAAGCACTTATTTCAAGAGCTTTTTTTTGTCAATTTTCACTAATAATATGATATAAAGGGCCAATATGTGACGAAAAATGACAAAAATACTCTCAAGTAAGTGTTTTTTGCGATCAAATTTGGTTGAAAAATTTATCAAAATGTTAAAAGTGTTATTTATTTATAACATAATTAAAGGGCCAATATATGGGGATTTAAACTTTAAAAACTAAAATAATTCTAGCCTTACACTTCAAGGATCATGAATGACATGAACCCTAATAACATTTAGCGAATATTCTTTTTTTATTTCTCTTTCACAAGAGAATTAATTAGTAGTTTAGACATCATAATCAAATTTATTATATCTTGTGATAATGTCATTATTCGACAGTCTCGTATCCCTTTGTCTAAAATCCTAATTCATTATATAATTTACTAGTGTTTTGAACCAAGTTGGATGCTCACGTGACCGCAGTTCCACGGGAGAAATCTATTAAATTCTGCAGGCAGAAATTTTGTCTCTAGGTGAAATGTACGTCATATTTTGGAACTTGAATTTTCATGATAAAAGAAAAACAAAAGGTTTTTTTGAAATAACTAAATAATAATATAGTTTTATATTTGTGCTCAAGATATTTTCTTTTATTTTAGCTGGCCTTCCAAAATCTTGAGTTCATATATATATAGAGCGAATTACACTGACTATCCCTGAGGTTTGGTTAATTTACGAAAAATCTCCTATCTTTTCAAAAATTACCAAAAACCCCCTAAGGTTTCAAAAATATTACAAACTTATTCAAATTTTCGAAAATACCCCTTCCCTTTTTTTGGGTGATTTACACTGACCACCCTGAGATTTGGTTAATTTACGAGAAACCCCCTATGGTTTCAAAAATTACCAAAATCCCCCCGAAGTTATGCTAATATTACAACTAGCACCTATTTAGGTTGACTTATTAACAATGTTAAATCTTTTTTTTTCCTCTGTAATATTGTTATCATAAAATTTTTATGTAATAGATTTGAAAAAAAAATATGATTATTTATTCAAATAAATATTCTGAATTTAATACATTAAAGGTATCTACCAACACATCAAGTATGTTATATTATCGCTAACACGGAGTAAATTTTAAGAGAAATGAGTTAGAGTCCTCAAGCTAAATAAAGTTTTCAAGTGCATTATTTAATTTCAATTTTTTATTTCAATTAATGTTTATATTTCTCATTTCACATAATGGATATATATGATGCATATAATTATATTTTTCTCAAATATAAATTTAGCACATATTACGTATATTTAGTATAAATTCATAACATAAAATTCGAAATATTTATTTGAATAAGTAATCATATTTTTTTTTCCAAATCTATTAAATTAAAATTTTATGATAACAATATTATAGAGGAAAAAAAATGAATATTGTTGATAAGTCAACCTAAGTAGGTGCCAGTTGTAATATTGGTATAACCTCAGGGAGTTTTTGGTAATTTTTGAAACCACAGGGGGTTTCTCGTAAATTAGCCTAATCTCAGAGTGGTCAATGTAAATCACCCAAAAAAGGGGAAGGGGTATTTTTGGAAATTCGAATAAGTTTGTAATATTTTTGAAACCTTAGGGAATTTTTGGTAATTTTTGAAAAGATAGGGAGTTTTTCGTAAATCAGCCAAACCTCAGGGGTGATCATTGTAATTTTTCCCATATATATATATATATATATATATATATATATATATATATATATCTTCAATTTATTCTCTCCAATTTTTTTTTTATATATTGTTTTCAAATAAAATAAGAGGGGTCTCCCCCCTTTTGGTTAACTAATCATCCATTATAAGAATATATATGCTTAATGCCAAATCAATCAATTATAAATTTAATTTATGTAACATATTTTATTTATAATAAATCCATTAACAAATGCTTTGTCGATTGTCACTGATTGGTTTTTTTTAATTATGTTTGTATTAAATTATGTCACTAACTCATCATAGATACTTTAAATTTGTGTTAAATCATTCCATTATAAATTTTTCATTAGTGAAAAAAAGTATTTTCTTATACTGATATTTTTTGTTTATTAAAAGAAAAAAGGAAATTTAAATCATTCTTCGTTAGGTACATATTGGTGCAACATCAATTTTAGCTAGTCACACATTATTAATGTACATCAACATCATAAGAAAATGATCATCTACCAATCACAAGATTAAGATGTTAACGTACAATAATTAACATTTTTGGATATTATCCTTTTATTTTTTTCCGAAATAAAATAAACTATTGCATGAGTTTAGAAGCTAAAGCACGAAATTGAAAAGTTGACGTTATTGAAAAATGACAAAACATATAAAGTTCATACGTGTTGTTCGTTCTCAAAAGTTGTTCTGTCATGTGCTTTCTTCGAAAGAAAATTCGCAATCCGTTAAATGTGTCAATTTCCGACGTGTATTGAGATACGAAAATGAAATAAAATTATTCAAAACTAAAAGGGTTAAACCATTATCCAGTTGGTGATTCACTGTATCAGTACAAAAATACATAACCTACACTATAAATTTAATTTCTGTAATGAATTGAGGTAATAATAACTCCATTACTCAATATCTTGTCACTAATTAGTTTTTTAATTCTATTTATATTGAATTCTGTCACTAATTCGTCAAATATACTTTAAATTTATGACAAAATTTTTTCGTCGAAAAAATTTCGTTAATAAAGAGGGTGTTTTTTTTATAGTATATATAACGGGAATTTCGTCACTAATTCATTACGTTTATGTCAGAATATGTAAATGTAAATTTAAAAATTCCAAATTCATAACCATAAATTATTTTATTGTATTTGCTTAAATAATTTCATATAACCCAAGTGCCAAACCCTTGAGGTTTTCATTTTCAGATTTTCTAAAGTTAATTTAATGGATTTTAAATTCATTAATTAATATGGATCAGCTATCGATGTTTTTGAAATGTAAGCTACAACATTGATATCGGATTATTCATTGACAACTGGTTAAACAAATAAAGCAACATAATTGGCAATTGAATTGCATTGAAATTTCGAAAGAAGCTTCTTGTTCTTTTCTATTAGGCACGTATAAAAAAAAATAAAAAATAAAATAAAATAAAATAAAATATATTCATGTGTTAAACTTAATAGTGCAGAATATGAGCATATATGTACTTAGAAAAACTTAATAGTGCAGAATATGAGCATATATGTACTTAGAAACTTTTTTATATATATATTTATCAGATTTATAATAAGTGAAAAAAGTTAATTTAAAGTAACATGAAAAGGTATGGTTAGGTAAACTAATTTAATAATAGAAACAAATAGGAAAATATATATATTGAAGAGAGAGGAAAATAGAAAGGCAGATGAGAGAGAGAGATAGAGAGAGAGAGGACGAACTCCAAAGATAAAAGATAATGGAAAAATTATAATTTTAAGATTGTATGTTGTACTCTCTAATCATTTTAGAACAACAACTTTTTCATTTTCAATTTCAAGATATTAACTTTTTTATTTGCAATTTCAAGACATGAATAAGATTTTATGGCACATTTAGAATAAAATTCCGACCAATTCTGTTAATTTTTTGACAAATTTGCAAATATCGAGGTGAGAAGTCCTAAATGTACCACAAAAATCTTAAATTCATATCTTGAAATTGTAAATAAGAAAGTTGATATCCTAAAATTGATAGAGGGTACAACATACAGTTCTAAAACTACAATTTTTCCAAAGATAATTACTTTAGGTCACTTTCCTTCATTAATACTGTAGATGTAGGTATCACATAATCAAAAATATTAATTATAACTTAATTACATTGAATATACTCAGAAATAACCAATAAATTTTACTGAATGATGTGATAATATTTACAGATGTGATAAATTTTAATTGAATATACTCATAAATAACCAATAAATTTTAATTAATAATGTCATTAATTGCAGACAATTAATATTTACAACAGTATATATTACTATAGTCTTATCGCCTTAAATGCAGTATACACAGTGTACGCCACTGTTAGAAAGTTGAACCCAACTGGAGTCGGATATGACTTTTGAGGCATTACCATTTTCCACTTTTTTTTTTTTTTTCTTTTTTCGTTTTTTTCTCAATTTTAATGAGAATGTCACATACCATACCACACTATTTTGACGTTTTGAAATGAAATGTCACTACTACTAGTCACAACTTTAAATCTTCACCACTTGATTAATATTGATCTAGTCAAATCAGATTTGTATTAGAATCGAACTTAATTTGGCCGAAGTCAATAAATCATACATGTATTGCATTTGTTAAGTGATTGATCGCTTTCCTAATTAAATTATCGATTATTCACTGGATAAGTGTAAAATATTTGCTACGTGATTAACACTAATCTGATTAACTTGAATCTGGATTAAAATTTCCCTGATGTGAGATATGGGATCTGTCTATATATTTTGGAATATCACTAATATTGACCAATATATTGATTAGAAAAATAATGAAGCAAGAAAATGGTGTTAAAAGTGAGTGAAGCCAACAAAAAAAAGGACAACTTACGTTTATATCCTTTGAATATAGTATAATTATAAGTTTATTTTTGCATAGTTTTAAAAATTATAAATATCTTCTGAGGTTTGTCTAAACTTAATAAAATTCATTTATTATGAAGACGAGATATAATTGCAAGTTAGATTTTTACTGTTCTATTAAGGTTTTGAAATGAGATTTGCTTGGTTTTAACAAATTCAAGATAGAGAGGCGGTATCGGATTATAGAAGATAATGTCCGCTGGTGCTTATGGTGGTATATAATGAAATTATTTCGTGAAAGTTTGTAGAATAAATAAAATTGATTGAAATATATTTATAAACACTTCAAGAATATATTAATATTATTGACAATATTTAAAAATGACAATATAAAAGTTTTTACCAATGATTGTTTTAAGCGACAATATTATCTATTTTGTCCATAATCAAGTTTTTTTTATGACAACAATTTTTATATTGTCATAATATCACTCAATGGTAACAAAAATTAATATTATAGCTGTCATAGTTGACAATTAATAACACACCTAAAATGACTACGAAAATTATCATTAAGATTTTGTGACAAGATTTGATTGTCACACTTGTCACAACAGGTGTGTCATTAATTATTAATAGTGCCACCTGTTTACAGTTATATGTTATCGTCATTAACAATGTGCAGATAATTTTTTGTCACAACATAATTTTTTCATTACTAAATATATATAATTGATAACAACTTTTTTATTCTCGTTTATCATATTGTCACAAAATTAGTGTAGACATATATATATATATATATATATATATATATATATATATGTCTACACTAATGTGTACTCTTGTGGATCAAATACGCGACGGGTGCGACAACCCTTGGCGCGAGGATAACGACTATCAATGTGCTGAAAGGTACTTCTGTCATAAAACCAATCACCAACTGCTCGAGCAATTGTCTGTGAAAACAGATATATCTCAGTCACAATGCATATTCATGCAAAAAATAATAATGATAATAAGAAGAAGAGCAAGAACAAGAACAAGAACAAGAACAAGAACAAGAAATAGCTAGTATGAAATGTCTATATAACCTTGTTGTTCAACACAGGACCAAAGCTCCACAACCAGTTGGCTTGCGATGTTGTTTGGCAATGCGCAAAGCAAGAGTTGATGAAGTATCCTCTCAATGTCGAGAGGCCTAACCCCATTAATGCGTTTATAAACTGTGATCTGAACTCTGAAAAACACACAAATCATGCATTGTCAAACGTGAAATCATGCACACATTGGGGCCGTTGTCCAATGGTGGGAGGTCCGAACCAACACCATTGAAGTCATGAGTTCGAACTCTCTTGCCCTCTCCTCCTTTTCCTTTAGGTGAGTGTGTGTGTGTGTGTGCACGCACACGCGCATACATGTAGCATTCCGGTTAAAATCAATATAGTGTCCCGAATTGTTGTATCAAAAAAAAAAAAAACACTAATTTGACAAGTTTTAACAAACTATTCCTAGAAAATGTTGTCCCAAAAATTTGTTTTACATGTTATGAATGATCAGAGTTGGGCATTAACCTTGCACGATTTGCAGTTGAGTGGCGGAGCATTTAGATAGTATACCATTCTTGCAGTCGTGCCAGACACCGCGTTGATCAGCAGAATCAGGCACCAAAACATTAGCAATCTGGTAAAAACAAAAGAGCATAAGTCATTCAAATAAATAATCAAGAACTCTTGGCAACACTGAGCCAACACAAAACACACACACACACACACACACACACACACAGAGTATCAAATCCTTCGAAAGGGCCTGTGGAAGAAAGTCTAGACATCATTCTTTCAGACAAGAGTACCATTTTCAATCTGTCTTAAGCCAAATGCTCAATGAACCATATATATATATATATATATATCATCGAATATATTTTCAATCAAGAACGATTTATTCTATCTTAGATCAGATGTGTGCTGACCTGCCATGAATCAGAGGCGGAATTTATAAAGAAAATTGGTGTTTTGATATATCGCGCCATGTTTTGTGGGAATATACACTGCAATTTAAACATATCAACATTAGTTATATATATATATATATATATATATATAAGGAAAACCAGAAAGTCATAAGAACTGCTCCTACAAGACTAGGCTTCATTTTTGAGGTGCATGATTCGTGCAAATGCTTTGCTGATCCCTGAAAAAAGTCAATGAAAAAGTAAAAATATTGAATTTAATGTTTTGTTAATAAAAATCTAGATATCAAAATACAAATTGTGGTTTACAATTGTTCGCATAAAAAATATAAAAGATTATGTATTAAAAATTTAATATAGACCGACATGCATAAGTCGGTTATATATGTATATGAATGTGTAGTGTTGGTTGAATTTTGTAACCAAGAGAGAAACAATTAAAAAACCAAAGTCTAAATCCATCTCTCTCTCATAATTAAATATAGTATGTTTCTCTTTTTCTATACAAAATAAATTCTTCTCCAAACACTATATATATGTTTATGCAACCAAACTCATCATTTTAATTTTCACTATCATTAAAATAATTTAGCATTTTTTCAATCCAATCAATTTCTCTAACCAATAGCTTTATCTCAAATTAAAGTCCAATTATTCACTTTATTTTTATTAAAGAGTTAATTATATTTTGGCATCCGAACTGTGCGTGTTTTTGCATTTTGCAATATCAAGTTTTAAGTGTTGCCAATTGTCACCAAAAATTTGCGTCTTTTTACAGGTTGCCACCTAATTGTATTTTCCAACCAAAAATTTTACCTGGAACAGCAACATGTGGTGTGCTCCAACTGGCATTTTTGGCAAGGAAATGCAATTAGATAGCAGCCGATAAAAAAAATGCAAACTTTAGGTGACAATTAGTGATAATTAAAACTTGAGGTTGTAAAATGTAAAAACACGCAAGTCGAGTGATACAGTGTAATTAACTCTTTATTAAGTAATAAACTCCAAAATACCAACAATATCTTACGTGCGTTGTAACAACATCATTGAAGAAATTTTCAATTGTCGAAGCCCCAGAAATATCCTTCCTGTCACAGCAATATACAACTCTCACTCAGTAGAAAATAAAAGAAAAATAGTTTTTTTGGAGAATTTAATTAAGTCAGTAGTTCCTCAATATATAATAAGGTGATCAATGAAAGCTTACGCATTAATAAAAAAAACCAGCATCTGCAAGGCACTTCACTTTGGTGCGAGGAGGAAGAAGAGCCTTGAAGCTATCACAGTGAAGAATTGATGTCAATCCACCAGCTGAACGTCCCGATAGCATAGCCTATAGGGGAAATAGGTGTGTAAGATGAATTCAGCTGAATCAAGAGTTCAATGAACTGGCTCCAGTTAGGTTCGACTCAAACTCGACTTTTTTTGAGCTAAAACTCGAGCTTTTTCGTGAGCTGAGTTTGAGCCTAAAACTAAGTGTTCCGGAACTTGCAATCTTTCTCATGAGCTTTAATTTTTATTTTTTATTTTAAAATACTCTAGAAATAATATAAATTATACTCGTGCAGTTATCAAAATTATATGCAGTACTAACGTCAACGTGTAAAATATTTGTTATAATAATTTAGTTTCATAATATATGTATATGAAATGTCAAAATTCATCTTATTTCAAAATTTATGACATGTTCTATTAGAAGTAATAAGCTCGATTTTAAGCTCGAGCTCGAATTAGCTTGACCGTAAATGAGTCGAGCTTGAGCTCCAAATTCTTATGGTGAGCTTGAGCTTGAACTAAATTTTATATGCTCGACAAGCTTAAGCTTGAGCTTGAGCTCAAAGTTTTTAAATGAGCTTGACCTTGAACCTAAAAATTCTTAAAAGCTCGACTCATGCTAGGCTCGTTTACAACCCTAACGGGAAAGTCAGGAACTGCTATGAGTAACTAGAACCAGGCGCGCGCGCACACACACACACACACATATATATATATATATATATATATCTTACATGTTGAGCATTCTGCATTCCTTTTGCTAATAAGTCCTCAATAATGGCAACAAAGACTCTTGCTCCTCTATAGTGAAGATTGGTGGCCTGATCAAATCCAACATATCACAAGTTTCATGAATATCGGCAAATATGGGGTATAAATTTCATACTTTAAACAAAAATTATTATAGTGACTTACAGGATCTACTGCTTCGATATCACCAGTAAATGATGCACCATCGCAATGTCTAACTCTAACCCGATTCCAATTATAAAAATCTGCAAGTTGACAATATTTATGACAGTTCTTTTAGTTTCTTGTTAGTTAGAAAAGATCGTGGAGTTGCTTGTGAAAGCATGTAATCTAGGCGCATTAAGCGATTTGTTTGTAAAACTAGTCCTATACCTTGTGTTATTTGGTAATTTTGATACAGTTTAATTTTAATCTGACGATTTAAAATTTTAATTTGAAAATTGTGGCACATTGAGGATAAATTTCATTGAAATTTTGATAAATAAATCAGGAAAATCCATGTGACTTGCAAGCAACCCAATTACATTAAAAAGTTTGTATTTTTCGATCATTCTAAGCAGACATGGTCTCCTATTTTGCCAAATCAGCATATGTGCATAACCTCAACACATGCCTTTTTAGAAAAATAATAATAGTAGTAATAAGTGCCAAATAAAAAAAATTTGGGGGGGGAGATATTTCATGTGTTAAATAGGGCATTTATTTATTTATTTAAAAAAAGGCATGTGCTTATTTGGTAAAATGAGAGGCAACGTCTGCTTTGGATGATTGGAGACTTAACACAAAATTTACAAATTTAATTAGATCACATGCAAATCACGTGCCTTTTTTTGATCTATTTGTCAATTTTTGGTGAAATTCGTCCTCAATGTGCCATATTTTTTAAATTAAAATCTTAAATTACCAAATTAAAATCAAGGTGTATAAAAATTATCAAATAAACATACCAGGATTAAATTGTGGGTTGTTGCTAAAAATCCCAACGAAATCAATCTGTTTAGCCATAAGCTTGGAAGAGCCAAAACTTGATTTGCTCCGTGATAGGCATGTTGTCACATTGTTGCACCATGCTCCTCCCTAGGCTCCAATGGTGGTTAAACAAATCAACTCAACAATTTCATCCCAATTAGGAAAAATAATAGGAAAAAAAAAATTAAAAATTAGTAAGTAACATTCATAATATGCCACTAGCCCCATGGCATTGGTGTTGGTTCGAATCCTCTTGCCCTTTCTCCTTTTCCCTTTGGTTGAGTGTGTGTGTGCGTGTGCGCACACCGGCACACGTATATGGTGTTTTGATTGACATCTATAGAATGCCTCGAGTTGATTGTATTAGAAAAATAAAACAAGAAACTATACTAACCTCAACATGTACCAACCAATTGTTAATTCCAGCTCCAAATCCCTTATCAAGGTGGTATGCAGGCGGACTCCCATCCAGACAGACTTTAAATTATACAACACACAATTAGAATAAATAGTTAAAAGACATTTTATCGATAAAATATATGGGCAAATTACACCTGTAATTCCTGAGACAAGGTGTAATTATAAGTCAGTCTCTATGTTTTGAAAATTATAAATACTCGATTGAGGTTTAGAAGATTCAATTCTTATAAGCATTAATAGAGATGACCAAAAATAAATATGGCTTTCCAGCATTCATAGCAGCCACCTTGACTGGCAAAAACTCATCAAGCGTGATAAATTCTCTCAAATCAATTTTATCATCAAGTATCATCATCTATAATCTGATTCCACCTCTACTTCCTTTTTTTAAAAAAAAAATGATTTCATATATAATTTTTATATTTTGAACTTGTCAAGATTATATGAATCCTATCTCAAAATATTAAAACCAAAAGTTGGCTTTAATATTCTTTACCTGCTCCTTTTGCAACAGCGCTGCGAACATAAGTGATATCAACTAAAGAGCTTTCAGCTCTCAACACAATCATTATACAAATCAAAATGTGAAACCATTGCTCTAATCTTCCATTCATCATTGATCTGTTCATTTTCAATTCCAAGTTTCACCACTTAATTTGTGTGTATATGTGTGTTTATATATATATATATATATATAGAGAGAGAGAGAGAGAGGTTACAGATAATAAGCTGCACTGTTTCAATAATTAGCATTGAAAAATTACCCTAAAAATCATTAAATGCACAACTAAGAAATCTAAAATCAAAATCTGTATGATTTAAACATGCACACCTTGAATGGGAAACTCAATGAACTTATCAAATCCCAGTTCAAGATTTCCATTATTCGAAAATTAAATATAAAAAAAATAATTAGGGAAAAGAGCAATGAAGAAGAAAAAGGGAGGGAAAAGGTAAATTGTAATAATAGTAATAAATCTAACACTATTTTCATTTTGATTTTCATGTTATGATCATCAATATTCAAAATCATCAATACTCAAAATAGGCCTATAGAAATTTAAAATGGCCAACCCAACCTTGGTCCAATACCGAGTTTAAGTTTTGTCTTCACCTTTCCGACCAAAATGTACATATGTGCAACACCCTTTAGCTTGTGGAAGTCTCCAGATATCATTTTTTAATTTCTTAAAAATGAGGGGGCCAATTTGAAATTTTTGGTTCTTTGTCATCATTCTTTTCCGAGTTGTATAGGTCACCTAGAAGGCTAGAAGTGTGTGATTATATTGAAATGAGATTACTTCATTTTCTAAGGTCCTTCTTGTACAAAATTGTGAATTGTTTTTTAACAGTTAGAATATTTCGTTATAGATCGTTTAACTAATGAGAAATACATGACAAAATTACAAAACGAAGCGGGCATAGATTGACAACTTTTGTTTTTCTTTTCTTTTTTCAATATAACTAGGTATTAATAGATTTATTTTGATAATTGATGATGAAACTTTTACTACTTATTGATTATGCTTAATTTCCAAAAAATCTCATCATAAGTTTGGTACATTTTCAAAAAAATCTCTATTGTATATATGGAAACTACAAATACCCCTCTTATGTTCGATTTTGTATATATTATTTCACTTGAAGTTAAAAGGTGCACTTCTAAAATGGAACCAAACGTTAAGGAAATATTTATAATTTTTCATATCATGTTAAGTTTTGTGAAAACAAGTCTAGCTAGTTTCAAGGAATTTTCATTCTTTTTTGTAATTAATCCGAATGACGTAGAAGTGTTATTAGTAGTGTATATGTATTTTAGAAAATCGTGTATTTATAGTATTTCTAATAAGTGAATGGGTGTGGTTATAATATTTTTTGTAGTTGAATTGTTGTTGTTTTAATATAAATATTTATATATATATATATATATATATATATATTAAGACTAAAATCTTAAATACAAAATGTGTTCTTCCACTATAAGAAAATACCCCCTTCATTAATGGGAATTAAATTTGTAACCAAGAGATTTTGTCACAAATTTAAGATATTTGTAATAGATTAATAATGATAGAATTCTAAGCAAACAAAATTAAAAGAACAATCAGTGATAAAGCATTTATTAGCGAAATTGTTATAAATGAAATTTGTCAAAAAAAATTAAATTTACAACGAATTGATTTCTCACTAAAAACGTACATTCTAGTTCACCTCCGAATCGTATAAAAAGAGTATTTGAATTTTTTTTGCCTCCTTAGAATTAAAATAAAGGTTAATTAAGTTGTGAATTAAACCATTCTTTTTTTACAGCTAGAAAGACATTAATGATATATCATAATGGCAATTTGCTTTTAGGACACATTAGCACAGCCAATGGAAGAGAGTGCCTATCAAACAAGCAAAATCAACAACAATTATAAAGTCGGCAAATAGTTATTCTTACTTCCCTTGACCTCAAGGGCATAGTATATATGTACTATATATTGGGACCGCCAATAAAATAACCTCTTGTCTTTTTCTTCTTAATTAGACCAGTTCGACTCAGTCGAATCAATGTCAAATTATGTAAATAATTTATATTTTCAATAAGATTTATATATATATTAAGAAAAATGATCGATCACATAACAAGTATAATAATGTTTATTATACAATTGATTGCGTTTAACTAAGTCGAATTGAGGCTAAAATTTTCCATTAATTAGTTCTTTTCACTCTAAATAACTATTTCTCTCTTTCTAAATAAATCGCTAGACCTACTAATTGAAGCATATAATGCATGTTGTAATGCTGGTCTAAACTTAGTGTTAGTGGTCCAATCCCCATGTCTGTCACGATTAATTATAATTAAGTTTAACTAAGAGGGTGTTTGGGTAAATTTATAAGCTCTTCAAAACATCTTATAAGATGTTTGAAAGCTTATAAGATGGCGCAAAGTGTTTGGCAGAAATTTTGGAGGAGGAGCTTATAAGCTCATCAAATAAGATGTTTAAGAGTTTATAAGCTCTTTTTAAAAAATTAAGGAGGTGACAACTTATTTTTTAAAATCTACCAAGTTCCTTTATTTTCAGCCAAAGTAATTATAATATTGTCATTACTAACGTCTTATAAATTATACCCCTTCTTATTTATCCAAACACTTTAATAACTTATTTTTAAAATAAGATCCAACATCTTATAAGCTCCTAAAATATCTTATAAGATGTAGGAGCTTATAAGATGTTTTAAATAAGCTTAGCCAAACACCCTCTAACTTTCGGGTATTAGTCTTATTATTAGCTTCTATGTCACATTGGATATTTAATGAAACTGTCTGCCCAAAAAGTTATAAAGTGACATAGAGTTTTGTAGATGCTGCATTGAGTACAATGTACTGGATAATTAAATTTATTAACATATGTCCAAGAATGACATGAATACAATTTGAATTAGAATTTTCAAGATAATTTACATATATTTTAGAGAAAATGAAAAGACGAACCCCGTAATCCCCCAATAGTCCCCACCCTTTCACGTGTAGGGTACAATCAAATTGGACATGTATGACGGAATGTGCCACTACCAAACCCTCACTTTCTATAAAAACCCTAAAGACACATGCATCTCAATCCCACACCCCCCAAAATTAACAGGCCCTTCCTTATTCCTCCGGCCCCCCTCTTCAGCTCTATATAACACAAACTTGCGACATTAATCCCATAATTCGACTATCTTTATCTTTATAGAGCAACCTTAATTTGTTCGCATTGGGTATGCGCTAGCTCGTGCTCTTTTAGATCAGGATTAATTTAACTTGCAAGAAAATAGAAAATACTCTAAGGTAAGCGATATAATCCCATGGTCCTTTAATTTGGACTTGTGTTGGTAGAATTGATTTCACGGACATTTTTCTCTTTTCTTTTTTCCTTTTTTTTGGGGGGGTCATTGGTTATTGACCATTCCATGTCCGGCACCAACAAACACCGGTCAAATCAGAGTTCGAGTCAAGTCAGACCACTTACATGTAAAGTTCTTCCTACTCAGGATATCTACATTCCCAAGATTCTAACGCGAGACCTGATTTCACGGACATTTAGTACATGGGATTGAAAAGATCCTTAATCAAACAAATTAGACGTGCTACTAGGTTTGAAGAGAACAACAAACTAGGAAAATTTCACATTAATAATCCTAATTTTAAGGAAGTTTATGGCGTAATTATTTTGAGGTTTTCATGCCACTTATGGAAAAGGGCTAAAGCAATATTGTTTGAAGGCGTTGAAAATGAAGTGATGTTGCTGGATGCATATTTCTCTGTTCCTGTCATTCCTGTCACGAGGGCAATCTATTAATTAATCATGTAATAATTAAGATTAATTAGATTGTCTACAAGCATGTGGTTAATATTTTTATTGATATGTCCTATATTTACATGAGTACTTTTGTAAATTTTGTATTCTCTCAGTGTGTAGTGAATGTTTATGTTTATGTTTAAGATATTTAATATTTCTTGTACGTATCATCATGTGAGAGGTTTTAGATATTAGATATTTATTATGACATTAAGGTCGGGGCCGAATAAACTAATAAAGTTTTGTGTTGGATTAATATTCATTTGTCCAAAAAAAAAAAAAATTCACGTGTGATAGTTGATAATAAAAATGATTATTTGCATGTGAATAGAACTGTCTTTTGTTTAGCGTTGGAGCCACATATATTTTAGGATACTCGCACCCTCTGACTTTAAAATTATACTCTATATATATTTATATATATTTAATTTTAAATTACCACCCTAGTTTATCTTTAACTCCCTCTCTAATCATTTTCAATAAACCCCTATTTTTTTCGAATTCAATTATTTGTATTGTCGATGGTTCGATCAAATGCATATAGTCACCTCGAGGTTGTGGCTCCACTACTGCTTCCGCTTCCATGATGTATTAGCAACAAGGATGGAGCCAATGAGGAGCTAGAGAGGGGCGTCCCTCCCCCCCCCCCCCCCCACCCCCCAATAATAAAAATTCCTTTAATATTTTATAAAAATTTGGCATTGCTCCCCAACAAGAATTTTTGATTCCATCCCAAATTACCAGAACAACTCAGCTAATTACAATTTCCCCCTCCATCATTGCACGGGTTTAATTTATTGCTGTAATCAATCTTGATAATTGTCGAGGATGATGTATTTATTAGTTAACATCAGAAAAGGCTTGTTCAAAGTCTAGTACGAAGACAAGTCGTCGCTATCTGAAAACCCTACAAGCAAGTTTTCTTAAAATTAATTGTTGAACAATTTTATGTGATCAATGATTAAACTTTTTTACTTTAGCAATATATTTAAGAAAGCAATATCACAAAAAAAGTGACGCACAACTTTTTCCACTATTAAATATAATACGAAATCATCGACATCCACAATAATAATGAAATATTTGTGTGAGATATATATATATATATATATATATCACCCCACTATTAAATATATAAGAATATTACACCAATCTCTCTTAAATTTTAGATGAAATTATAGATAACCTTTCTTGTTTCGATTATTACCAATACATCCCTAACATTTGTCGTCGTTTAAAAAAAAAGTCCCAACCTAGCAATAACTTTAAAAACTATAAATAACTTTTCCACATTGCAGTAGTCACCCCAGCCACCATAAGAAATGTGATTAATCCTGACAAAATTCATCAATCAATATTGTGATTCCACCAATTTTCACAAAGTGATTATATTAACAACTACTACTTAAATATCACTATATAATTCGACGCCCTCATTAACCTTTTCTTTTTAAATTGACATCATATATAATTCTTATATCTTGAACTTATCAAGACATGCGAATTTCATTTCAAAACACCATCAAAAAACACAAGAAATACAACCCGCCTTGATAAAGGATAAATTTTGATAAATTTATACGTACATTAGAGCATTTGTAATCTTTAAAATAAGAGGGAGTTATTCTCATAATTTCAACCAAATTCAAAAGAGGTGGATATAATCGTCCATTAAATATATACATACATATATATATATATATATATAATATTAATTCATAATGAAAATAACTTAATATCGGCATAGCTTGACTTTAAAGTTTGAAAAAGACTATAATTGTGAGATCGAAAATCAATTGTGATCACTTCATGCAACATAAACTTAAAATTTTATGGCAATATTAATTTCTTTTTTTTTTCTCGTACTCAAAAGTCTCCTTGATCATAAGCTCCCATATCTATTTCGAAACAAAACTTAATCAAACCATCATTAAATCAAAATGATTGCACTATTATTGATTCCACTACAAACAAAACACAAAAAATCTCTTAACACCCAACACACACACTCACACACAACGAACTATAGTAAAAACATTCACTTCGGCGCAGGCGGGTAACCGCCGAGAGGGTACGACGGAGCCACCGCCCTCGAGGGCGGCACGATGGAGCCAACGGGCTCGTGATGGCCTTCTCCGACGGGGCCGTGGTGGTGGTGGTAGTGGTGGCCGCCGTAAACGCCGCCGTGATGCTTGCCGTACAATTTGTCTTGGGCGTGCTGAGCTTTGGCTTCATGCATCTTCATCTTGGCTTCGGCTTCTTTGGCTTTGCGACGCTCGTGAGCAATCTCTTTATCTTCCTTAGTCCTCGCCATAGATTTCTCAGCCTATAATTTATTTTATTTTTCCAAAAATATGAGAAATTAATCACTCAAACCAAACACATAATAATGGATTTTTTAATAATAACAATAATAGTAATAATAATAATAATTGCTACTTCCATTTTACAATATCTTTCGTTTTGGCGATATCCATCATGCAATATTTTTTCACCAAAAGATTAAAGAGTGTCATAATTGATAATTTTATTCCATTAATGATTTATTGAAATTTTCATGATTTCGAAAAATACATTAAATATTAACTTAAATATATTATATGAGTGGTATTTATATGAAGATAAATTTAATAAATATATTAAACATTACATTATTTTTTGTAAAATAACAAATATTTTGAAATAAACTAAACTATCAAAACAACAAATATTGATAAACAGAAATAGTAGTTACCTTTTCTTCGGCTTTGGCTTGGAGGATACCGCCGTGGCATTAATTATTGCATTATTTTTGTAC
>CM047879.1:13929917-14040716 GCA_026212405.1 Petrea volubilis
CTTGTCAGAGACACGGCGACAACAGTAAAAAGAGCCACCACGAGAGGCGTGTATTGATCCTCCGCTTCCCACACGGTGAACCCAACGACGACCGACAACATTGCACTGAATAGGCTTCGCGACACAGCCACCTCCCTCTGTTTTGCCACAACATCACCCGCGTCTGGCTTGGAGAGTCCATAAATTCTTGAACCCTCACGCGTTTTGTCCTTGTAGACGCCTTTGGACACTTGTCTTGTGTTTTGGTCATAATCGGTGCTTGTAATGTTGTTGTCATTGCCCACTTCATCATCGATTGTGCAGTTCCAAAGGGTTTTACCGTGAGCCTCTTTCAACCGCTGCACTTCATCCTTCAATCTCCGAACCTGACGGAATGAATAACAAAAGTAATCACAAAAAGCATAATAGGGAGAAGTTCACTGACCCCCATTTGTTGGTCTTTGCACATTGTTAAACACAACATCATATTTAAAACTAGTCCCGCATATATGGATAATGTAACTCAAGTCCATTGATAAGTTCTACCATTTTCTATTGAATTTCGACAGTCAGGGGGATGTATCTGTAATTTCGGAACCCATAGGGAGAAGTTCGCATAGTTACACATAGTTAACAGATTTTTTTGCACAGTGCTTACCTCTCCCTCAAGAAGCTCGAGTTTAAGAATGGCCTCATCATGTTCTGCTTCAAGTTCCGTTAGCAACATCTCCATCATATTACGCTCTTTAACGGCCACATGGAGTTGCTCTTCTAGTCCCTTCCGATCCCAGTAAACGAATTCCAGGTCATTTTTCCGTCTGTGCAGTTGCACCTCAAGCTGCACACAGGCTGTTCTCGCATTAGTAACTGTGATTTTGTGGCGTTGAACAATGAAATCAACTTTTATTCTAAATCTGCCTATGGTCCTACTTATTTAGATATAGAAAGCATGGAAATATGCATTAGTTAATCCAATCTAACTCGGCACAATTAGCTCCATTAGACACTAGTTCGCATTCGTCAAAAACAACTAATCCAAACTATCTGAGGACTTGTTATCTACTAAACACACGACGAGCACAAGCTGAGAATGTTATGTTGGGTTTTTTCTCTAATTTGTTGTACATTGTTATCTCATTAAAAAGAGCGCAATTATGTGATCCATTTAAGAAATAAATTTAATGGGCTTACAGAAATATTATATTAAGTGTGGGTCTTTTATGTGTAGAAGCCCGGCCACACTTTAATTATGTTTGATGGGCTCATAATTAAAGTGTGACATATTAAGTATATTAGGGTATGGTCCATAAGCCAGAAAAGAACGACGTAGAAAAATATAGGCTAGACTAAATTAGTAACAAGTAAACCTTTTGTGTGTGTATCTCCAACTATTTTGGAGATAACATAGTAATCGTAAAGTCTGAGACTACCCAGAAAGCACTTGTCTTTCTTTTTGCCCCATCTAAGAGAGAGAATACAGAAACTCACGCCGTCTTTCTTGGCTTAGAAGACCACTAACCCTAGTTCCAGTTCTCTTCCGCATCTATCATGGATCGAGGTTAGTTATTTAGATTAAAAGTATTATTTGGTTGTTTACTAAAGATCCTGAGGTTAATCGATTCATAGGAATCATAATTTTATTTTATAAAATGGATTATTCGATTTGAATCCGTATTTTGTGAAAAGTTTTTCTACATGTTACGGTAGCAACGCCGAAATTTCTTGTAGAAAAACAAGGTTCGACATAAATTACCAGCCTTTCTCTGTACAATGCGGTACATGCTCGCACGGGGAGAGATAATATCGCAATAGCCCAGATCGCAACGCGCCAGAGTATAAGAAAATGAAGAGAGAGAGCAACTTTGAGCAGCTCTAACCACGTCTGCATGACAATAGAAATGCTCTTTAAAGCAAATTGATAAGATAGCTTAGCTAGTAACAGAGGCTTCAAAGCCAATCCCACTATTGAAATCACCAATTCGAACAACAGAGCCATCTGGTCACAACTAGACAACTGATGCCATTACGTTATACATCATTTCTGCAAACACCATCTGCATGGACCCAAAAATCAAATGATGTGAGAGAGAGAGAGAGAGATTAAAGTACACAAGGACCAGTGCAAAATCTCAAGAGAACACCAAAACCCTCTTTGCATACAATGTTTTGTCACCTTCTCGACCAAAATCAAGATTCTTGTGCATTATGCTATACATACAATAACAAGCAATCCAACACAACCGACAACGAATTCAAGAATCAGCACACGAAGACAACGAAGTATGACAAAGAAAACACATGAAACATACAACCCAACACACAATCACCCAAAAAGCCACAACTTTTCAAGTAAAATCAGATCTAGGACAATAACAAAAGCTATGAATCCCATAGAACTTACCTCAAACTGGGAACTCCTGAGGATACAGGGCTGGAAAATGGCGTTTGATTTGTGGGTTGTTGGGGGGTTCAAAGGGTTTCAAGATTGTTACATTGAAATAGTTGGGTTGGCGAAAAACAGAGCGAGAGAGAGAGAGAGAGAGAGTTGGGAAGAGAGTGGCGACAAGTGTGGTTGCTAGAAAGTGACACGGCTGGGAGAAAGAAAGAAAAGCTGGAATTTTGGTAAATACTAAAATTCAGACGAGTATGACGACCTTTTTCTGAGATCAACACGACCTACGAGTCTACGACAATCAGTGTTACTATATTATGTTTGAAGAAAACTTGGAATTGCCGTGGCCCACGCACCGCCGCCGAAACAGTGAGCGGTCTTGACTTAACTGAAGTCATCAGCCGCTTCTCACGGCCAGTTGTCAGGTTGTCTCCAGACTCCATTCCCGGTGCTGCTCTGTTTCAGTGCCAGTCCAAGTAAAAGTTTGTTTGAATGGGTGTTTTTTTTTCTTGTTTTAGTTTAATTTTTTTTTTTCTTCCCACCGTATAGATAACATTTTAACTCTTTTGACGAACTTTTTATCCAAATTTTACCAAAAAAGAACAACACTTATTTCGACAAATTTTATTAGCCAACTTATTTGTTAGAAACAATTTTTGAAAAAATTGCCATTAAGATGAAATTTAATTGAAAAACTCATTAAAATCAGCAAAGTGTTACATAATTATAATATGATGGATCAAGAAATGATGATTTAAACTTTACGGACTAAAGTGATTCTGAAGTTAAATTTCAGGACCATTAACCTTAACAAATTATACTGCATATCTCATATTCGGATTACATTCAGGAAATTATTCAATTTAAGTCACAATTTCTTTGTTTGAGTTTTAATCATGTTAGGTACTGGTAATAAAATAGTGCACTGTCTATCGAAGTTAATTTGCTGCTCGTATTTTAGAATCAGCTGATGGGATGTTAAAATTCTCTCTCGGTTTGTATTGCTAACGAGTTGTACAATGGCGAGTTGCAAGTAGGAATATCAAACTCGATTATATCTTGCGATCTCTTTCATTAAAAAAAAAAGTATTTTTTCCTATAAATAATTACAGCTAAATAATGAAATTAAAAAATTTCAAGAACTTAATCACATAACTCAAAGAGCGCACTTAGGCATGCAAAATCAGCCATACATCAATTCAACCCTAGAGTGAAAATCGTAAATATAATTAAGATTTACAAAAACTTCATACTTTCATATTATTATCTATCTATCTATTGCAGCTAATTGAGATTAATTCCTTATTGATGATCAATATAAATTTAATTAATTAATTATTTAGTCTTGGAGCTACAACGTGGATATATCCTAGAACCGTTAACCGGCAACCTGAGCTGGCAATCCAAATGCAACCAAAACTTAGCCGACCCGACGACCCAAATTCTCCACCGGGTCCGGGTCTTCCCCTTCAGCGCAAAGCTCACCACCCCCTGCCTCAGAGCCGAGCTCACGGCTTCAGCATCAGCCGGCTCCAGCGGAACGGAGCTCGACTGAGACACGTAGTTCAGCTCGACGGAGCTCTTGGGCCGCACGCCGAACGGCTCGTCGGCTACCAAGTTGGCTAGCTTCTGCCCGCGGAAGCCGAGCCAGAAGCTGGCCTCGTAGAATGTGGCTCGGGCCTTGGAGTTGTGGTTCTCGGCCCGGACCACGGTAGTGACCTGCACGGTGAGCAGGCCGCTCTGATCGAAGTATATGGTGTCGAGCTGGGCGGCGGACACGCTGATTTGGGGGACACGTGGCTTGATGACGAGGTAGCCGACGAAGACGACAGCACCGGCGATGATCACGGCCACTGCGACGGCGGCGCAGATGATGGCGGCGCACCATATGAGGGGGTTGGTGTGGTGGCGGGGGTCGATACGTGGCTTTGTTGGCATTGGTGGGGGAGGGGAGGTGATTGTAATTTTGGGAGATGGGACATTAGCAAAAATATTACAACTAGAGTTGGGATGTGATACCTAGTATGTTTTTTTCGGTTTTTTTAGTGTGTGTGTGTTTGAAATAACGAGGTGGTTAATGTTGATGGATTCTTAGCTGTAATGGCGGGGAAGGTTTCGGTATCTCTTCCTTTCCTAGACATAAAGCCATCTAACCATTCTTTCTGTTTTATTCTTTCTCAAGTTTGAAATAAGTTCGAATGAGTTTTAAGTTGGGACGTTCGAAAGAGGGCGTTTGGCTAATCTCATAAGATGTTTTAGAATTTATAAGATGTGGTAATGCGGTAAAGTGTTTGGCAAAATTTTAAGAGAATATGCTTATAAGTTCCAGAAATAGTTTTGTTTAGGAGCTTATAATTAAGCTCTTTTCAGAAAAGTAAGAAAGTGTTTTTTTATTTTTTAACATCTACTAACATGCTCTGTTTTTAACTAAACTAATTACAATATTGTCAATATTAACATTTTATAAGCTATACACCCAAGTTATTATCCTAACACTTTAAAAATTTATTTCTAAAATAAGGTCCAACATTTTATAAGATATAACAACTTATAAAATATTTCAAATAAGCTTAGCCACACACCCTCCAAGTTGTAAACCACTTTAGTTGCAAGCACATAGGGCTGCCAAACGGTCGGTTACATACGTATCGTACCAATTTCGGTTCGATTTTATGTCAAATAATCGAAATTTAGAATATATATATATATATAATAACTCGGTATTTAGTTCAATACAGTATATTGAAACTGAACCGAATATTGAAAATTTGAAAAAATTATTAATTTTCGATTCAATATTCATTACTAATTGAAATTTCAGTTTCTCTGGATTTTGGTCTGTATGCCAAATTTTGCACAACCCTACAAGCACAAGTTTTGAAATTTTTAGTTTAATAAATACTAAAAAATTTAATTTTTTTAATTTAATTATTATTATTTGGAATAGTAATGTTATACGTACACTACTCATAATCATAGCATACATATGTACAAGAATGTATTAGAAGTATAATATATACATATATGCTAAGTGCATTTTTGTGCTAAGAATGTTCTTATTGGGGGCATTACATACATGATACAAGCTTGATTCGGGAAAATTCTTACCTATATTAGGTTTTATATTGGGATTAGTCATGTGACAAGTGTTTTATACTTACCACGTGATCATTGCATAGTTTAAAGAGAATGACTAATCACACAATAAGTGTATTAAAACTTACTATATAATTGATTGGATGCAACCAAACTCAGTTTGGATAAAAAAATTTTGGTTCGAGGGCTTATTAAATTTATAACAAATGTGTGGTTTGTAGGTAAAGATAATCTAATTAGTCCGATTTTATGGTCAAATTTTTAACTCAAATCTGAGCCCATGTCATATTGTGCCCGACAATGAAAATCATCAAGCCCATATATGAATATAATCTCCACTCTCCACAGCCCCCAACCAAAAGAACCATTAGCGAAGAGATGGGCCTGGACCAAACAAAAAAAAAATTCAGTAGATCACCAAAAGAACCATAAACGATTAGATTGGCGTTTGCTTGGAATGTTTATGGCCGTTGGTTGAAATTATGAGCAATTTCAGATGTGCAAATTCAATGCTTTAATAACATTTTTAATGTTTTGTCTCTTCTGGCCCCATTAAGTGCATAGTACCAGACCTATGGCAACATAAAATGTGCGAGTAACTCTATTTTTTTGCTAGTTAAATTTGGCTTTTCTCTTTTATACAAGTTGACGATTTGTTAACTCCATCCATATTGGCAACTTCATGATTGTATACTTGTCAACTACGTGAATCCAGAACCAACACCACTTCATCCGACTCATTCACAACTAAGACATGACTAAATTACACCACCAAAAAGACTTCTGATGTGCTATATATATATATATATATATATATATATATGACCAAAAGCTGAACCAAATTAACAAAAGAGTTTTAGCCTTTCTAATTTTTCTTAATTATTTTTCGGCATCTTAAACTTGTTTTGCACCTTACCCGAGGCTATCTTTGTCTGGTTTCAGTATTAAAAATAACCATTAAAAATGTTTCTACGACTATTTGTTTCAAAAAGTAGTTCATTATGTTGAAAACTTTTAATTAAATGTGGATTCAAACCAAATAATCCACTATGTAAAATAAACATACGATTCCTATGAATCGATTAAGCACAGGATCGATAGTAAACAAACAAATAATGCTTTTAACTATAATCACTAACCTTGATCCATTGCTGATGCGGAAGAAAATGGAGCTAGGGTTGGTGGTCTTCTAAGCCAAGAAAAACGGCGTATTTTCTGTATTCTCTCTCTTAGATGGGGCAGAAGAGAAAAACGTCGTTCTGTTCTGGCTTAGGGACCATGCCCTAATATGCCTAATATGTCATACTTTAATTATGGGCCCATCAAACATAATTAAAGTCTGACCGGGCTTCTACACATAAAAGACCCATACTTAATATAATATTTCTGTAAGCCCATTAAAATTTATTTCTTAAATGGATCACATAATTGGGCTCCTTTTAATGAGATAGCAATGTACAATAAATTAATATGTGAGACCAATAAATTAGAGAAAAAACCCAACAATCTCCCACTTGGTCCACATATGTTTCCGAAAATTGTACATAGTTGAAACCTTAGTGCGCGCAAACTTTATGCCATCTCAGCCTCGAAATATCCCAAAACAATCTGGTCCATCAATTGTGCTAATACAGGATCAAAGCGGCTTTCGTCACATAACTCGCAACTAAACCGAACAATGGTCACAATACTAGCAAAATTAATGACATAGATCAAGCATGGATGTGTAGCATGGAAATTACATGTAACGTGATCTCAATCATGTCTATTTCCAACTGGTCCTATCTTATGACTCAAAGAGTCCCTCAACACTTTCCAATCTTTATGCAAAACCGCAGTGGAAAGTTAATATCCTTATTTCAGAATATTCAATTAATTATGAAACCTTAGTCTGTACAGAACATAACCATAAAAAACATGTACAAAGAGCATGAAATCAAGTAGCAAACTCCCACTAACGTGGCATACCATATATCCTTATGATACCCATTAAGCTTCACAACCACGTAGCACTTTAAGTGGTGATTTCTTAGCAAGCTTTAAACTATTGAGTTTGTATTCATATGCTCTTTTGACACCCGAACACTCTGAACTTATTTATTCACAACTAGAAAATTAATGTCTATATATCAGACTTTCCCAAAATCTAGTTGTTCTTCGAATATAGCTTGGAGGCCTTATTATCAAAAATGATCCTTTATAGTGTCAACACCATTGATCACTTTCAATCTAGTGATAAATACAAGCTATATTCCTTGATTGGATGTCTTATAGCTAATTATGCATTCAACCTTCATAATTGAAAAGCTATTAGTGTCTTAACACTTTTCCGAAGCAGCTTCTCCAACTATCGTGAATACATAACGTTATGTGGATCTCTTGCTATCCAAGCATCCGACAAACGACTGAATTGAAATACCACACGATCTTTAAGTGGTTTTATTTTCAATAAGCGAGCATATATTTATTGTTCTTTATAGATACCTCATAACCCATCATTTTAATGATCCACTTTTGGGTTACTAAAATATTCGCCTAACATCCCGACTACGTATGCTAAATGCATTTATGAAATTGGAGTAAATAAAGCTTTATCACCCTTTGCTATAGGGGTGTCCCCTGGTGCACAATTTTGCATACCAAAATAGCTAAGCACATTACCAATATGGACTTTTTTGCATTTAAGTATATTTTTATGCAATAGGCTTATATTGTTGCTTGCAAGTAGATTATTATCTACATACAACACCAAGAGGGTAAATTTGCTCCCACTAATCTTGAGATATATACACTAATTAAAGGTGTTTTCCTTGAATCAAAAGAGGTCATCACCCCATCAGATTTTCGGTATCACGAATGGAATGCCTAGACGGATAGTTCATGGACTTCTTCAATTTACATTAGGTGCTTTGAGTCTTTGGACTCAAGGTTCTCCGGTTGCACCATGTATATTGTTTCTTCAACATCTCCATTAAGCCACATTATCTTTATGTCCATTTGATGCAGCTCTAGATCATAATGAGCCATAAGTGCCATAGCAATTTTAAGAGAGTCTTTTGTCTAAACCGACTAGAAAGTCTCTTTAAAATCAATGCCTTCCTGATGAGTAAATCCATTGGCATATTTTACATCTTTCAATGTTACCATTTGAATTCTGCTTGGTTTTGAAATTATATTCATAACCAATGAATTTCATCCCCTATGGCAACTTGACAAGATTCCAAATACCATTACCCCTCATGAATTTCATATCCTCATTCATGGCCTTGATCCATGCATCAGAATTCAAACACAATTTGATTTAACTAAAAGATGTAGGACCATCTTGAAATCTCATATCAAATTTGTGTTCATGGAGATAGATGATATAGTCATCTGAAATCATTTTTCTCCTTCATCCGATGGATCTCCTTATTGGCACTCTAGATTTGAAGTTGTTGGGGTTCATCAGCTTCAATAGATGATGATTTCCTACTTGATTAGTGGGCATTTCAAATATAATTGTGTTTTACGTAATATCCCAATTTACAAGCTAAAGAGTACTAGGATAAACTATCCAATCCCTTTCAGCTGTAACCGTAGTGGAAATGCTAACACACTCCTCTTTAAACACAACCTTGCTATTTTGATTTCTCCCACTATAACCAACAACCTCTATTTACTTGGCATTTTCTATTTTGAAAAAAGACATATGTGAGGGATCATAGTATTTAAAGTCCCTCGATTTTAAGTATCCTACAAAATAGTAACTATTGTTCTTTAGTCCAGTTTATTCTTACTTAGGCCTGTGAGGCCTAGCCTCAGCTGGACATCCCTGGACATGCAAGTGTCTAATACTAGACTTCTTGTTCCATCCACAAACTGTATGGGATTTTCGTTACTATTTTGCTTGGAACTTGCCTTATTGTATTAATTGTAGACTTTAGTGTCCCATCTAAAAGTTATTTTCGAAGATTACGACTACTAAATAATCAAGTACAAATAACCACATCGGAGTAATCATCAATAAGTTGATATCAATTGTTATCCATTCCATGATGCCGTAGGGAATGATCTACAAAAGTCTACATGTATCAACTCTAGAGATTCTTTACTCCTATTCGCACTTGTTTTCTTTATATATATATATTCTTCATACATTCTACACACATTTTTTTTTTTATTAAGTCTGAAGAATAAGAAAACCAAGAATTCCTTTGACATAAGCATATTTATTCTCTATTCAGAGAAATTACCTAATTGCTTATATTATCACACAAATGAATTCTTATTATCTAATTTGGCTTTAGTACCAAAGTTGCTTTTCAAAGGAGTCTTTTTATTTATGTTAAAGCTATCGGTATCTAATATTCACAATATAACAAACTAGAATACAAGTTCCGTTAATATTTAAATTTAGAGAAATACTGAAAATGTCATTTCCAAAAGGACAAGTGGGTCTGAATTTGTCCAAATAGGAAATAGGAACTAAATTCCATCTCATTGATGGCGTAATCAAAAATTTTCTCTAAATTCAAACACAAACCAGTATTCAAGAGAACATTATAGACACGAATAGCCTTCAACAAAGCCTTGTTGCCATTTTTCATATAGATGTATCTTTCAACACCAATTGGCACTAGACGCCTTAATTAATCCTAAAGTATGAAGTACTAAAGTCAAATTAATAAAACAAACAAAATTGAGAAGTCAATATTCTTCGCACACCCATTAACCTATTTGGGACAATACTTCTTTAGGTGACCAACTTTCTTGCAAAAGTAACAAATAACTATTGAATTGTGTTTCTTTTGCACTTTATGTTGGAATATCACAAGTTCTGCAGTTTCTTTAACATAAGTCCTTCTTCATTTCTTAATGTCAATAGTTTATTGAGAAATTGTTGCCAAATTAGTACTTCATCCATTTTCTTGATTAAAACTAGGTCCACAAAAATGTTTTTCAACATTCAAACTTTTAAGGACCTTCATATTTATTACAAGATTGGATTATCCTTTGATGTACTTCTTTATGTTTCCTTTGCATTTATATCGCATTGAAATGAGCTTTCTAAGGATGATGCCCATTTTGACCTTTTCGCTGGAACGAATCGGTCTTCTATCTTTGCTTTTGGAAACTTTGGCATTTTCTTTCTCAAAATACGACGCCTTATGGATACCGGGAATTTAAATGTTGCATGACTATTAGACTAATATAATTTGATTGATCCTACTTCTCGTATGCGGCTTTCTATCAATAGTACTAATACTAATGATTAGATTCGCAGGACTATCAAATCCTAATATATAGTCAACTCTATGCAACCAAGCACATCACAAAGTGCATTTTTTCTATTTCTCAAGATTTGTGCTATTAAGCACATGGGATGTTATTCATAATGGCAAATATTAATAGCACTATAAAGAAAATTAAATACGCTCAAAGTAAATCAACCGTATAAAGCATGCATAAGTGTGAATAATAAATATATTAAACACATTACATGAAAGTGGGCCCATCTCAAGATACCTAGCACAACATTGTTATTTAGTCTTTTGACATAAATAACAACTTGTAAATGGTACATTTGTCCATAATTCATGAATATTGATAGTTTCTTAAGATACCCAACACGACATTATTATTTAGTCTTTGGACAAAAATAACAACTCGTAATGGTATCACATAATTCATAAATATTTCATAATTGGAAAACGGCCTAGCAATATGCCTTTCTTTGGACCGACAAATTGCCAGCATGTTAACCAAGATAATTTTAACATTTATGACTATCCTTTGTCTTGCCAAAATAGTCTTCCTTTGGGCCGACTATATCGCATAGACAAAATAACACGAAATTCACATATTCATGAATAAATCATCTAGCCAAAATAATCTTCCTTTGGGCCGATTATTTCGCATAGATAAAAGAGTATGAACAATGTATTCATAAATATTAACCATCTGGCCAAAATAACCTTCCTTTGGGCCGATTATTTTGCATAGATGAAACATGCCTATATTTCAAAAGTGATAAATTTTGCCTAATAGAGGTTGCTTTGGCAACATATTAGTTCAATCTATACAATTTCAAAATAGGCACAATAACTAAATCCCAAATGCACTACTCAAAAGAAAACTTTATACATAAAGCTAAATACACAAACTATATTGTAATAGCAATATGGTCATGTAGTGCGCAAACTATATACAATAATTTTTGAACTTGAATTGTACGTGGCGTTGTTATACCAGGACACGAGCCATCAGAGATGGCTCTTTTCGTCTGGCCGTCCGGGTTTCCAGCCGATATACCGTTCTAGTTCAAGGGTTCAATTTTTATTTGATCCCAAAATAAAACATACATATGTTGAATTTAATACAAAATAAAAACAACATACAATTATAGAGCCAATGCATAAATACCATATTACCACACATTAAACCCAAATTCAATCCACATGGCTGTCATTTTTTTGTTTTTCATTATAGATCCAGAGATCGAAATCAAATACGAAACAAATGCGCAGCAAGGATAGTTGAGAGGCAACAGCCCAGCGGTCTGAAGCACGTGGCCTTTCCTCATGGTCTCGTGTTCGATCCAAGCTGATTGCATCAGAATTAAGGTTTTTTTTTTTTAAATCTGACACGCACGTTCAATCAAAAATATAAATATGTAGTGATATTAGTGCTCACAACAGAGTGGCAGCCCAACGGCTAAGTGCGTGCTCGGCCAGCCCCAAGATCCCGGGTTCGAGACCTATTGGCCGGTGCCGTCTCCCTTTTTTTTTTTGTTTTATTTTAGTGTATAACAGTAAAACAGACCACTATTTAGACAGAAACGAACAAACAGCCTAGTGGTCGGCAGTGCCAATGCTTAGCCTTATAGTCTCGGGTTCGAGTTCAAGTGCGTGCGGCTGACCCTTTTTTTTTTTTTTTTTTTTTTTTTTTTTTTTTTTTGAACAGCAGTCTTATTTCATAAATCATCAAAAAACCATCCGAAATTTTTTTTTTAAAAAAAAAACTGTACGGACAGATTTCCTTTATTTTGATGAATGTATAAACAAAACCACATAATAATATGAAATCCAACGAGATTTATGAATATGAACATATATGCACAATATATATCCAACCTAAATATATATATTGTAGATTTAACAAAAGCATGCTCAAAACATCAAATCACAACCGAATAAATCAAAATAAAGCATATTTGATTATTTACTAAACCTGCTCTGATACCACTTGTTGAAAACTTTTAATTAAATGTGGATTCAAACCAAATAATCCACTATGTAAAATAAACATACGATTCCTATGAATCGATTAAGCACAGGATCGATAGTAAACAAACAAATAATGCTTTTAACTATAATCACTAACCTTGATCCATTGCTGATGCGGAAGAAAATGGAGCTAGGGTTGGTGGTCTTCTAAGCCAAGAAAAACGGCGTATTTTCTGTATTCTCTCTCTTAGATGGGGCAGAAGAGAAAAACGTCGTTCTGTTCTGGCTTAGGGACCATGCCCTAATATGCCTAATATGTCATACTTTAATTATGGGCCCATCAAACATAATTAAAGTCTGACCGGGCTTCTACACATAAAAGACCCATACTTAATATAATATTTCTGTAAGCCCATTAAAATTTATTTCTTAAATGGATCACATAATTGAGCTCCTTTTAATGAGATAGCAATGTACAATAAATTAATATGTGAGACCAATAAATTAGAGAAAAAACCCAACACATTACCGTCATAAGATACTCCGTTTGATACCAAAAGAATCAAAAACACACATGCATACACACACGCAAAATAAATAAATAAATAAATAACCCACCATTTCGATCAACTAGTTTCAAAATAAAAAGATGATTCGAATAATTTAGAAAATTATATATAATTCAAATTCAATTCGGTCGAAACCGTTGTTAGTCGCGTAACGAATGTTTTATATGTGTCATGTGATTCTTGAATAATTTAAAGAAATTGATCAATCACGTTTACCATATAATTTATTGTATTGGATCAAATTAGATTCGAATGATAGGGGTTTTTCATATATTAATGTTAGAGCAACTTTAGTATCATAGTTTAAGTCAAAAATTAATTATGATGTCGGAAGCAAATCTTTGTGCTTGTCCATGTGTTTATGTCTGCATGGCGTGCGCCCACTATTGTACCAACCCATTGAGCTTTCTCTGTTTTTTTTTTTGCACAACTTGCCTATACTAATGCTATGTTAACCCACATACTCACTGCGCTTCATTTCTTTTTTAGAAATAATTATGAATTTTGTTCCTATAGTACACTTCGAAAAATTATATTCAATGGCTATGTCGGCCTAGACACTAATTTATACATCTTATTTCAAATTTATATTAATTGGTTAGGCTCAATTATAAGCTTATTTTTATAACTTACATAATTATACATTTAGTCTTGAATTTTAGGACTCTATTACACTTATGGTCTTAAAATTTGTAATGTTAGGTCTGAACGTCACGTGAGGTTTTGTTATTGTTTCTTTCAGTAAACGAGCAAAATTACATCCCCAAGAAAGATTTTTAAACAACCACCATAGGTAAACACAATTTTTTGACTAATCTGCCTCCTCTTTTCGATTCGATTTGATGAAGTTGAATTTATGGCTTTCTCTTTTTCTTCGACTGTATCAATTCGCCCGATTTTGGAGCCCTTGTCACTTCAATTTCAAGTTCCAGTTGTAGAAAATCAAAATAGCGTCTACAGTTTTGCAAATAGTGTAACCTAGCTATCACTGGAACAAAGGGTAAAACAAAGAAAAGGCATGTGACAGGCACGCCCCACTCTGGTGATAAGTTACAAAATCAAACAGAATGTGTTAATACTAAACTATAATTACCAATTTCAAGACTATAAATGCAACAAAGTCCTGAATTCTAGGGCTAAATGTGTAATTATGTAAACTATATAACTAAGTACGTAATGAGGCCTAAGCTACAGGACAAAAAATATAATTTTGCCATTATATTTTATCATATAACTTTATCGTAGTTTCATTATATATTTTAGTTTTCACTAGTTATCTTCAATTTAACAAAATTTTAAAGGGTGATCATATGACTAACTCTAGTCATATGGAAAATTTAATGAATATTTATAATACAATCCATAAAAGCTCAAATGTATAAATAAATTTTAATCTTTTTAAATTTGTACACGCATCGAGTACACTCAGTATGTAATCTAAAACACGTGTATTAGGGTAGTGGCCACTATTAAAGTTTAATCCAAAAACTGGACACTTGACATTGCTAGTTGAGAAAGAAATATAGTTTGCTTGTATTCCAGTTCAGAAGACGGCTACTAAAAATTATTCTTTTAGGATGCCTTTCACGATTAAACGAAAAGGTGACAGGTTTTATTTAATTCCTCTGCTTTCTTTATTTATTTAATTTTTTATATTCATCGCATACTTTTGTACAATGAATATCATATTTATTTGCATCGTATACTTTACTGCAATTCGATATAACATTTACATCATATACTTTACTGCAATAGAATATTTGCATGAAATGAGTTCACATGGATAGTATTTAATTAATGAAATTATATAATATGTCCTCATCCTCTCTCTCTATATATATGTAACACATTTTGACAACTTATAGGCCTATTTTAGACAGTATCTATGACTCTAAATAACACTATCACAGTAAATAAGTATTTATAGATTCATCTAAAATGAATCTAGCCTAATTCATGAATTGATCGAATGATTAATTAATCTGGTACTTGTTCCTTTTCTAATATATGTATTAACTCATATATAAGTGATATACATGTACAAAAATTTCTTCTATTTGAAAATAAAAAATTACTATTTTCAACATTTATGTGTTATTTACATTCATGATTAAATTACTTTTTATTTTATCTATTTCACTATATATATAATACATGGGGAAAAGTAAATGGAATTAACACAGCTTATGTATTTGTTTCTTTTCACTATTGGTTCATATATGTACGCTAGGATGATAAAGAAAAAAAAAATATGCAGCATGAAAGTAAAATATTTAAAATATAAAGCATAAAGATACACTTAACTAGAGTGGGAATATTTTATTTTTCTTAGTATTGTCCTTTACTAATTACTAAAATACAAGTTCCAATATAATGCTAGTCCCCATATATGTATATGCATGTCGAGCACATATAGCAAACAAATATATAATTTGTTAACTTTGAGACGTCTCAAAATTAATGAAATCGTGAATATTTTTCTAATTCCTAGTTACTTTTTAAAATGTTACTGCTATTTTTTATTTTTTTATTTTTTCAAATGCTGTCCACTTTTGCTAGCTGTTTTTTCATCATTTTCATCAATTAAAAGCAAAAGCAATTTCAAGGAAAATATTGTAATAATACTAACATTAAGTGTTGAATAAATTATTATTTAACTTTAGTCTAACTTTCGTGTCGAATAAAATTAAATTAATACTAGATTAACGGTGAGAATATATATATATAGAATTTTTTTACAAGCTAGGAATAATTAAGGTCATGAATAGACTAGTTAATTTAAAAAGTATTATCTTAGTCGTCGTTGTAAGAATCATATGCCTTGTTGGAAAGTGAAGATCAAGGAGATCTCAGTTTTAGATATTTAACAAGATACTAATAAGCCATGGCCTATCCTACAAATCCTAGTGGGCTTTCTGTTCATCGATATTAATTTATTATTAATTAAAAAAACGGCTCTATAAGCAACAAATGAATAGGGAGGGGGGGGAAGAGAGAAGAGAGAGGGAGATACCCTAGTTATCAAATCCCACTCCCATGCCATTAATTAATTAAGGGTCCTTTTTTTTTCTTTAGTTTTAGTTTTGTTGGCACGGGGATGAATCAGAAATGACATGGTAATACATCTATCAGTTGGTATAATAGGAAGAAACACTACTAATTTTTAATCAGTATTCAAAATTTGAATTATGAAGTTACAAATAAAACAACTAGATAGGTTAGAAGAATTGCCCTCATGTTGAGCTTTTGTCAGTTGATCTAGTGGGATGAAACGTTAGATCTCTTAAACAAACATTTAGAATTCAAAATTTGAAATTGTGGATGGAGCAACGGAGTTGAGAAAATCATATCCACATTGATTTTTTTGGTACCTGAATTTAAATTAGTCAATTAATGAGTCGGAAATCGAATAGGTTTAAAAAATAAATAAAAATGACATGGTAATACAAAACATGTCCTGTTTCTAACATGTGATTGGGCAGCCATAGAAAGGGAATATTTTTACACTATTGTGGACGAACCTAAAAAACTCTAGCTTCCGTAGAATCGAGGGAGGGGTCAGGATTTCCTTAAACGAAAAAGCGTGTGGATGTTGACTGAAATCTATTCTAATTGGGAAAAAAAATAAAAAAAAAAAGACGTTTTTTAAAGTGTTGGGAGTATGACAAAAGTGCATAGAAGTAAGGAATATCGAGATCTTTTTCACATGGTCTCTCTCTCTCTCTCTCACAGAGTCAAAACTGTATTTCTTTTGTTGTGAAGAATAACCTTCTTTTCTTCTTAGAAAAAAGAAAAAAGAAAAAAAAACAAAGAAATAGTAGTGATCGAGGACCTTTTGAATTCCCCGCACAATTTATATTTTAATTTTATTAGTTACGAATATATTGAGTACTAAAATAAACAACCAAATACTAATTAGTCCCGTAAACGTAACATTAGAGGGTCACTATATATGTTGAATGAAGTTGCATTGATTTTCACTTAGATCAAACAACTCCCAATTAGTCTCACCAGTTAATACTGCCTGAGTGCAGTATTTGAACTAGATAAAACCCATGTGTGTCTCAGAAAATAATATTGATCAAAGATATATATATATATAGAGAGAGAGAGAGAGGGAGGGAGAGAGAGAACGTCATGTGCAACTTTCAAGTTAACATTTGATACAACAGTAAAGAAGGGTTTAAGGATGTAATTTTCACTATAAATGGGCGAGCTCCAAGGATATATATATAAAATGATTGTGCACAAGAAATTGACAAACATGATAGAATTAATTAAGATGACATAGTAAATCCTCAAGAATTGGTTAGTGGAAGAAGCATTAACATCCTTGTGATAAATTCCTTTTCTTTAATCACATATCTATATGTATACTTGCCAAGACTAAGAGCCAATCGATCATATCTTCCTCTTAATATTCTTCATTATTTATTTTTTTTATGTTAATTATGATTAAAAATCATGTATGAGAGGAGCAATTAACCAGCATAGCAACCTAGCTATTTCGAGTGTCTCTACGATATATATATATATATATATATATAAATTGTCTTCATCGCTATGTAATATCATTTATACGTCATAGTTATGAAGCTACCAAACAAACTTCTATACACATTATTATTATTATTATTATTATTATTATTATTATTATTTTTTTCGAAAAAAAAATTGTATAAATACAAAAGTAAAATGTGCTTTCGTGATGTCTAATCATAATGTTCTCAAAATTTTACAAATAATAAAATGCAACATATATAATTTGCAGGGGTTTTCGAAAAATGAGTGGTGGGGAGTCGAGAAAATGTTATGCTTACCTTATAGGGAAATATTCGCATGCTCACTTCTCCATATAACATTAATTTTTCCAAAAACGGCAACATCTTCATCAGTCTTCACTAACCTAGCATGCTTGTTTATATATAATAAACAGCATGGCCATGTGTGGGACCTTCACCAATGCCCCTTAAATATCACTCTCCCCTTGCGCATTTGCATTGCACTTCAACTAATTCAGAAAGAACAAGAAAAACCTGAAAAAAAGAAATAATTTCATCTATATTTGTTTCGCTTATGGCCTCAGATTATAACATGAACGTCCATCATGTCAATCTTGCTGTTTATATGGTCCTGTTTTTGGTTTTACAGCAGCATTTTGGTGTTATATGTGCCCACCAGGACCAGAAAATACGACCCCGGGCCCCAGCACCGGGCCTATTAATCGACAACCATAAGCCTCCGGCGACGATGCAGTTAGGGTTTCGGGTGAACAGGTTCAAGAAGACAGAGACAATTGCTAACAGGCCAACAACGCCTGGAAATAGCCCTGGTATGGGTCACGATACGCCCCCGCGCCAGGCTAACCCCTAACTTGATTATTGCTTATATTATTCACTTAATATATCTATATGCTTATTATTAAAAAAAAAAAAAATTGGTTTGTTAATTTGCTTGGTGTTTGGTGAGACTCTATAGAGTTTTTTTGTTGTTTTGGGTTGATGGATCGGAGAAATAAAAATCTCCTGGAGATTTAGAGTTAATGAATTAGGGATAGATGATACTGTGTTGGAGATATTAGTGTTTTGCATGCATGCAACACCTTTTTTTTGTTCATTTGTAAAATTATTGGATTTGTTTATGAATATTGTTTTATATATATATATATATATCTTGCTAGCAAAGACAACACATATACATACATGATATCATGTATGAAAATATGTGAGACTGGTGTGACATTTTTCCTGATTCTATTTATCCTCTGACCTTGGACAATTAACTTTTATTAATGCTGGCTATATATACATACATGATATATATATAGATGTATTCGTACAAGACCACTTAATTCTCAACTTGGCACCTATTTGGTATTGAGTTGGAAGTTGAGCCGTCCGTGCATCTCTTTATGGAAAAATGCAATTTTCGTCCTCTGAGATGAAATATAGTTTGGGTTTTTATTTTTTCGTGTATATTATTTTAAATTTTTTTCCTGTAAACTCTTTAAATCGGAAATTTTATTTCTATTTTTCTTTTTTCAAAATCTCATTTTTTCATGGTGCACGTCAACAATTTCGATTGTTGGATTCACCTCAACAATGCCCTGCCATCGGAATTTGAGATTCCAACAAAAATAGGATTAAAATGATCAATTTTAAAAACTTACAAGATAAAAATCCAAACAATATATACGGAATGATTACAATCCAAAATAAATCAAAACTTATCTGACAAGATTTGCATTACCCACATCACTTTACATATTTCAATTACTAGTTAGATTATTCTGAATGTGATTGTTATTGTCGTTGCTGATCCTCTAACTTTGTTTTTATTAACTATATAAAAAGAAAAAAAAAATCACCTTCACTCAAGATTTGTTATTATTTTATGAGCGAATTACACTGACTACTCCTAAAGTTTGGTTAATTTACAAAAAATCCCCTATTTTTTAAAAAATTACCAAAAATCCCCTAAGATTATATTAATATTACAAACTTATTTTAATTTCCAAAAATACCCTTTCTCTCTTTTTGGGTGATTTACATGGACCACTCTGAGATTAGGTTAATTTACGAGAAACCCCCTGTGATTTCAAAAATTACCAAAAATCCCCTGAGGTTATACCAATATTACAACTAGCATTTATTTAGGTTGACTTATCAGCAATATTAATTCTTTTTGTTTTCCTCTGTAATATTGTTATCATAAAATTTTCATGTAATAGATTTGAAAAAAAAAATGTGATTATTTATTCAAATAAATATTCTGAATTTAATGCATTAAAAGTATCTACCAACACATCAAGTATGTCATATTATCGTTAATATGGAGTAAATTTTAAGAGAAATGAGTTAGAGTCCTCAAGCTAAATAAAGTTTTCAAGTGCATTATTTAATTTTAATTTTTTATTTCAATCAATTTTTATATTTCTCATTTCACATTATGGATATATACGATGCATATAATTATATTTTTCTCAAAGATAACTTTAGCACATATTACGTATATTTAGTATAAATTCATAACATTGAATTCAGAATATTTATTTGAATTCGTAATCATATTTTTTTTCCAAATCTATTACATGAAAATTTTATGATAGCAATATTACAAAGGGAAAAAAATTAATATTGTTGATAAGTCAACCTAAGTAGGTGCTAATTGTAATATTGGTATAACCTCAGGGGGGTCTTGGTAATTTTTGAAACTATAGGGGGTTTCTCGTAAATTAACATAATCTTAGGGTGGTCAGTGTAAATTACCCAAAAAAAGGGAAGGGGTAGTTTCGAAAATTGAAATAAGTTTGTAATATGGATAGAACCTTAGAAGGTTTTTGGTAATTTTTAAAAAAGTAGGGGGTTTTTCGTAAATTGGACCAAACCTCAGGGGTAGTTAGTGTAATTTTTCCTTATTTTATTTTTTTAGTCTGTTTGCTTGAATAATATTTTAAACCTAACTAAGCGAGGAGAAAGTTGAAGGGAATAAGTGTGACCTTCCTCCAATCTATATAATACAACATTAATTATATGTATAGTTTTTAAAAAAGATTTAGCTTTTTACCTATCAAAAATGATAAAATTGCCTTTTCCTACATAAAAATTCAATATTTTACCTCTTAAAAATCTAAATTCTATTTTTGTCTCTAATAACTAGTTCATGTTTTCTCAATTTCCCATTAATTAGTTAGAAAGATCAATTAACATTTTTTTCTTTCTTTGGTTTTTTCTTTTTTTTTGGTGTCCATATATTGTTTCCAATCAAACCTCACCCAGAGGAGATACACACACACACATATCTATGTGTGTGTGTGTGTGGATACCAGTCTGCTTTTTTTAATCTGTTTAGTGCACCACTTTTTCTTTGTCTTAGACAAGAATATGTGCTGATGCAGGTAAGCTTCTTTGTCAAGGGATCTGATAATGACAATTTAGATAGCTTTTAAAAGCATATCTTATATTTCTAATCAATTACAATCATGACTATTCAGATTGACATTTACCATAGCTACCCCACAAAAATTACATTGTCAATTAAAATTTCGCAAGTTAAAAGACCAATTATGATGATGTTGAACTTTAGTATTAAAGTTGTGAGACTATGAAGTTTAATTAAAGATTCAGTTCCCCAAATAAATCAAGGGCTTGACTTTTTCTGCTGCGTTTCAACTTCTATTGCACCCATTTATTAATGACTAATTAATATTTGCCATTTATTTAAATGAAATGAGGGGTATATATTAGCAACATTTCCATTAGATATATATATATATATATGTTACCCGCATGGAAATTACATTGTCCAGGTCGAGTTATAATATAATATATATCATTATTAAAATATTGAAGTCATTGTTAATATTTTTTGAGTTGTCAGTTTTAACAATCAATTATATAAGCAGAGCGATGATGAAAAATTGTCATCATAATATGTAACATGATTTTCAGTATTATCATAACAAAAGTGTTTCTAACTATCAATTATAGTAACAATGTTTTCTGACAAAAAAAAAAATAATTATGTATACACCCCTTGAAATAATGTATAATTACAAATTAGTTCACCTTATTTTAAAAATTCTCAATACCCTCTAGAAGTTTAGGACTTTCTTGAAAACATTAACAGATATCTCAAAAAAATAAATTTCCTGTAACCATGGTAGTCAATTCAACTACGAAAAAATGTACCTCGTCGAACCTGACAAAATCTCTCAATTAATTTTATTATTCCACCAACCTTCACGAAATAATTTCACTTTATAACATTACCATCATAACCACCACTAGGCGCATTACCATCTATAATCCGATACCGGCCGCCACTACTTTTTTATTGAAATTAACTTAATACATATAACTTCTAGATGTTTAACTTGTCAAGATCATATGAATCACATCTCAAAATTCCATTTATAACAACAGAAATATAACTTGCAATTATCTCATACTTTGATGAAAGATGAATTTTGTAAAGTTCATATATACTTCAGGAGGGTATTTGTAATTTTTAAAACGAGAGTGCCTAATTTGTAATTATACCATATCTCAAGGGATGTAAGTGTAATTTAATCCAAAAAAAATACCATAACAATTTAATCATAAATTTTTTTACTATATATTAAACTTGTGAAAATTCTTATTACCAAGAAATGTAAAGTTTTTTATCACTTAAAAACTAAAATGTAAAATTAGTATATGATTTTTCATTTTTGTTTTGGTGTGACTGCAACATTTGATTTCGTCAAATACTGGGCAAAGCTAATGGATTTTCTGAAAAAGATATTATGGATCATGATTCTAAGAGACTTTATTCAATCCTAGATGAGTTTATAGGATGAATTTGCTCCAATAATTACGAAGCACTAACATATTTTTTTATGTGGTATATATGATCATTTTTAAATCAAGATAAGGGCAAGGCTCAAATTCCTTGCTGATTAATTAATAAAAACCAGTCAATATAGAATGTTAGGCAACCTCATTAACTCTCTCTCTCTCTCTCTCTCTCTCTCTCTCTCTCTCTCTCTCTCTCTCTCTCTCTTTTTCTTCTGTCTGTAACCTGCAAGATTTCTAACCTCTGCGTATATATGAATTTAATTAATTAAAACGGCTAATCATTAATTAACCCTGTTGTGAATGCATCGTTTTGAGTTCTATTAGAGACCATACAACGATCAAAGTACATGGTGGACAATTTTTTTACAAGGGACCTCATGGTTTTGTTCGAGAAATTATACACATATATATATGTAATAATAAATTTTCTGATTGCAACATTAAATCATACGATGTGGAAACATCATTCAATATTGACTCAATAATTTATCATATATGTGTGTGTGTGTGTACAAAAAAAAAAATTGTAGAACCTTAATCATGTTGTAGAGGCTAAATGAGGAAACAAAATCAAAATGTAGCAATAAAATGTGAAATTAAAACCTAGATAGTTGATGAGTTGTACTCTAAGACAAATAAATTTTAAAACTATTAGTACCATGGTAGTTATTAATGGGACACCCGAACCCGAATTAGACCTAAGAGGATGAGAAGTTGTTACATACATTAAGAACAAATTGAAAAGGAAAAAAAAATGAGGGGACACCCTTTTTCCTTGATTAATTGGCATGATAGAACAATAAATACTTGAAAGCAACCAACATACATAATAGACACATATAAAAAAGGGTAATACCAATATTATTTATATTATCTATATTACTATATAAACAAAGATCAGACCTATTTAATAATTGTTCTGGTCTTACAAATTTTTTGAATTTTTCCAGTTTTCTTTCTTTTTTATTTTTATTTTTTACTTTCTCTCTTCTATTTCTCCACTACACATTCTTTTGATTTTACTTTTTTAATCTCATTCATGTCATACTATTAAACAATTTTTAATTCTCGTATATAACTATTTTCAATCATATATTTTTATCTTATTTTAATTTTTTAAAATTTTCACTTATCTCAAATTCAATAAATACTAAAAAACGTTATTCATACAAAAAATTAATAAATAGTTATAATTGATCAAAATTGAAATATATAATTAAAAAAATTATATATATATATATATATATATATATATATAAATACGCATCAAATGTGCTCACTTCACAATACAAGAAAACACACAATTATCGACGGAATTTCGGTGGAAAATTAAAAAAAAATAATTTTTCAAATTTTCGGCTAATTTTCGGTGGAAAATTCAGCCGAAAAATTTGAAATAATTAAAAAATAATAATTTTTGAATTTTTTGGCGGATTTTATGCCAAAAATTCTGCCGAAAATTAAAAAAAATAATAATTCTTAAATAAAAAATAATAAAATAATAATAATTTTGAATTTTTCGTCGGAAAATGCTGTCGAAAATTTTATAAAAATAAAAAATAATAAAAAGTACTTTTTAAATTAAAAATAATTAAAAATTAATATTTTGGAATTTTTCGGCTGAAAATTCCGCCAAAACAATTAAGAAATAAAAAATGAATAAGTAAAATATTTTTTAAATAAAAAATAATTAAAAAAAATAATATTTTTGAGTTTTTCGGCAAATTTTCGACGGAAAATCCGCCGAAAACTTAAAAAAATTGATATTTTTTTAAATAAATATTATTAATAATTTTATATAATTTTAAAATGGATTAAATTTTAAAAATTTGATTTTTATTTGAATTATTATTATTATTTTAATTAGAATTAAAGGAATTTTTGTATGCTATATATATATATGTATATAATATTATGTATTATATATATAATTTTTTCAATAAATATTGTTAATATTATTATTATTTTTTTATTTTTAATTATTTTTATTTGAATTGTTGTATGCTATCAATATATAATGTAATGAATTATGACAACAAAGTGAAGATAGCTCAACGGTAAGAGAGTTTTTTGTCAAACAAGAGGGCGAAGGTTCGACTCCCAGCGGCTCCAAAATTTGGGACAATTTCGGGCGTGTGTACACACGCGCGTGAGCTGGGGCGAGGTCCCGGGTTCGACTCCTAGGTTGGGCAATTGAAATTTTATTTTCAAAAATATAAAATAAATTTCGGCGGAATAATCCGCCGAAATATATTTAATTAAAGATATGGTATCATTATGAACGTTTAACTGCATTCTGCCAGGGGTGCGGGCGTATAGGCCATCTCGCGAAGAAATGCCCACAAAGGGCAACCTCTGTGGAAGCAGGGACAAAATCTTATGGGGACTTCTTGCATGTTGGAGTTGGAAGGGGTTTAATCCATGAACATTAGCTTTAAGCAATCGAGTAGAGATTGGACATTACTACACGACAGATCTTGGGAGAGAGAAACAAGGGGACCATCGGAGTGGGCGAGGGACGGTTGTTGCTAAAGCACTACTCAGGAAAGGCAAGAGTCCAAAAAATTGTGGAAACCAAGTTTCCAACATATACAAGGACTCATATATGCTGGAAGTTCAGGAAGCGAGGGATACGGAACGCAGTGTATCAGAAGTTGAAATACATTGGGACTCTCAACATCTCCATAATCCTCTCATGCATAGATCTGACCCCGTGATAATGTCTTAAAAAGAGTCAACACAACACATAGCAGATGATATGGCAGGAAAGAATGCCACGTTGGTAAGAGACAGTCTGGAAAGCCAGGTGGGTGGAGGGCAGAGCGAAATTACTACTTCCGCCCTCTGCCATGTCTCAGATAATATAGAGACTAACTTTAGTGGGGGGAAACCAAAAAAGGGGACTTTCAAGTGTCTGGAGCGAGGGGGTGCTCGGCAGAGTACTTCCCTTCGGGAAGCTAAAAGGGTAGCACGAGGCATAGTCCGTCTAAAAGACGATGAAGATGTTGTCGAAGGGAATAGGACGAAAAAAATCCAAAATGGATATTTGCATGCACGCGGAGGTTGGGGGACACACCCAACCCGCGACGGTTAAATATCGCTTATGGCCTGCAACGGGCGAGGGCTTGGGAACCCTCACACCGTTCGACATCTCCGGAAATTTATCCGGGACAAAGGACCCAAAATTATTTTTATATCGGAAACTAGATTACTCACACAAGCCATCAATAGCCTTGGGACGAAACTTGGCTTTGAGGATATATTTGCAGTGGATTGTCAAGTGAATGAAAACGGCAGAAGAGGGAGAGGCCTCGCTTTCTTATATCGGGAACCGTACGAGGCAAAGCTTTTATCCAACTCAAGGCATCACATTCATGTGTGGGTTATAGATAAGGCAACATGGAGAAGTTGGGGATGCACTGGGGTTTATGGCCACCCAAAGTCTCACCAATGGCACGAGACGTGGACAGTTATAAGAGGGTCGTATTCGGGAAGAGCTACCCCCTGGGTCCTTATGGGCGACTTTAATGAGGTGCTAACAAATGAAGAGCTTAACTACATGCAACCAAGACCATCAGCTCATTTGGAAGCATTTAGGAACCTAGTGGACCACTGCAAGTTATGTGATTTGGGATTTAAAGGTGCTAGATATACATGGAGTAATAAGAGTTTGGGCGGATTCCGAAAAGAGGCTAGATTGGACAGAATTTTTGCAAACATGGAGTGGTTGGATATTTATCGTGAGGCGGGGGTCAGTTACCACTCAATGGCCGTTTTGGATCACTTAGTTCTTCTCCTTCACACGACAAATTTCTTGAGGAAAGGACCACGACAATTCCGTTTTAAGTAGTTTTAGGTGACACGCAAGGAAGCAGGATCGATAATCACCAATGCATGGAAGGACCACCATGAGGGGACATACTCATCTTTTGGTATGGTAAACAAAAAGCTTAGCCAGTGTGCAACAAAGTTGGACAAGTGGAATAAGGAGTCAGTCGGAAATTTGTCGAAGAAAATAATTGAGGCACAATAGGAACTAGAGGTACTAGTCCAGTGGATTCAGTCCACTAAATGGGATGAGAGGATACGAGAAGTGGAGAGGAAGATTATTTTACTCCAGGATGATGAAACTAGGTTGTGGCAACAAAGATCGAGACTCAACTGAATGAAGCTAGGGGATAAGAACACATCTTTTTCCATCAAACAGCATCAAAACAGAAGAGAAAGAATGCTATTTATCAACTTCGAGGCTAGGGATCCTTGTTTCGCACAGCATAGCGGTCGATGGAGAAAGTAGCCGTGAACTATTTTATTCAAGTCTTTACGTAGGTTGGTACCCCAAAGCCAGCTGATTTGCAAGATTACATGACGGCTCGCATTAACGACTCGAAACGAGACAATTTAGTTGCCCCACTGGACCAAACTGAGGTGGTCTCAACTGTAAAGAGGATGGATGTGGTACGTGAATGCAATCATTTCCTCAAAACAACGGAGGAGGGTGATTGACCAGATCCTTTAGATGCAGTCAACAGGACCACCATTGTGCTCATCCCAAAGAAGGAGGGAGTGGAAGCAATTACGGACTTTAGGCCTATTAGCCTCTGCAATGTCTCCGACAAAATCATTGCAAAAATTTTAGCTAACCGGCATAGACGGGTTTTAGGTGGTGTGATCTTAGACAACCAAAGTGCTTTCACCCCAGGTCGACTCATATAGAATAATGCTATTATGGCGCATGAAGCTATCCACCATCTTCAAAAAAGGAGAAGAGGGAGAACGAAGGAAGTGGCGATTATGCTAGACATGTCAAAGGCATATAACCATATCGAATGGTCTTTTCTAGCTATATGCTATCATGCGTTACATGAATTTCCGCTATCACTATATTTATTCCTTTTATGTTCAGAGGGTTTTGCGGCACTTATTAGGCATGCCAACTTGATAAACGAGTTGAGGGGGATACGTTTGAGTGGCGCTGTGCCACGGTTATCACATCTTTTCTTTGCGGATGATTCCTTGTTAGTTATCCAAGCGACACCGACCGAAGCACATACTCTCTTATGTATTCTGAATAAGTAGGAGGGGTGGTCTGGCCAAAAGATAACTTGGAAAAAACTTCGATGATCTTCAGTAGTAACGCGACAATCCACAAGGGATATGATGTGCACGGTATTCCATTGTATAGGGAATCCAATGGAATTTCACCTTGGGCTGCCAATGTTTTTTGGGAGGTCCAAGCGACAAGGGTTCCAGTACTTGAGGGATCATATTTGGCGAGCCGCTCAAGGCTGGAAGAGTCACCTTCTCTCATTGGGAGGCAGAGAAATCCTTATCAAAGCAGTGGCACAAGCCATTCCAGCTTATGCGATGAGCATCTACAAACTACCGACTAATTTTTGCAACGAGATCAACTCTATATGCAGGCGTTTCTAGTGGGGTGAGAAAGAAGGTAGACAGAATGTGGCTTGGGTCTCATGGAAGGAGTTATGTACCCCTAAAGCTGAAGGGGGAATGGGTTTTCTCAATTTCATTGCTTTCAACAGCAGCCTCCTTGTAAAATAGGCGTGGAGAATCTTAACCAACCTAGAAAGCCTTTGCAGCCGGGTTGTTATGGGGAAATATGGTCGCGGAGTGTCTTTTCTGGATTATAATCCAAGGACAAAAGACTCTTTTGTGTGGAAAATTATCCTCAAAGAAAAGGAGTGGCTCAAATGTGGCATCAAATGGCGCATTAGGAATGGAAAATCTATTTGGTTTGTGGCGGATTCTTGGATAGTAAGGGAGATCAGTCCTATCAAACCGTTTCCAGAGGGTTATAGCGATGATCTAAGCGTGAGTGAAGGCATAGACGAGTCATCGGGGGTATGGATTGAGGAAAAGATACTGAGCTTAGTAGGCGATGAGGGTTGGAACACAATACGAACTATCCTAACAGATGTAGGACAAGAGAAGCATCTGGCCAGTTTACGATAAAGTCTATCTATCATTTCTTTCATAAGTTGCGAACTGCAGCGAAGAATTGGCAGATGATTGACGCAAGGCAGGTGGCGATATACCAAGCTGTATGGCGCTCAAAACTGCCAACATAATAAAAAATATGGGTGTGGCAATTGATCCGCGGCCGCTTGCCCACAAGGGCAAACTTGCGTGAGCGTGGGGTGATTGAGAGGATACTTGTAAATTGTGTGGGGCTGGTGTGGAAATAGAAAACCATTTATTTTGCCAGTACCCACAAACTGAATCTGCTTTCCCCTATGATTTTATGTTAGCTGGGCCAAGTGTTAGACCTGATACAATGGTGAAGATGTGCATGCAAGTGGCACGAAAAGATGAGACAAGGCGGCTGAATCTGCTTATTTTAACTTGTGAGCGGGTTTGGTGGCTCTGGAATAAACTCTACATGAATGGAAACATTCCACATTTTATTGAGGTACAAGGTTGGTTTAAGCATTTCTTTTTCGAACAAGAAGAGATATGGTGGGAGCTGAAGTGTAGAAGTCCGGTGATGTGGACAGATGAAAGTTGGGCGCTACCACCCAAGGGTTTCGTAAAGCTCAATGTAGATGTCGGGTTTACTCAGTTTACTGGAGGACCCGGATGGGGAGCAGTGGTCCAGGATGAGCGAGGAGTCTTTTTGGGAGCACGGGCTGAACATGGTTTCAAGATGGACGAGGTGCTCATGATGGAGTTTAAATCGCTCGTAGTGGGATCGAGATGGTTGGGAGATAAGGGCATGCCGAACGTTGTGATTGAAGGTGACTCCCGCTGCAAATGATACACTTTCTCGAAAAACCAAACTCATGCAGATCTTTCTACCGAAACCAAGTTGATGAATGTTGTGGGCTCATGACAGTTTCAACAAGTGATACTTTCGCACGTGAAACGCATGGCCAACAGGGCGGCGCATGCGCTTGCATTTTTCTCCGCTTGTAACCTAATTACGTTTGAAGTATGTGGGGGGAACCCCTCAGATTGCATTGTTAATGAGTTGTATCATAATAAGTTACAAGTTAAGTAATACTATTTCTAGGAACATAGTTCCTGAGATTTGCCGATCAAAAAAAAAAAAAAAATCCAGCAAGGGCCATTTAGTGATACTTTGGCCCACACATGTGACCACAAACAACTATAAATTAATTTTTATTTGATATATCCCATGCAATTGGGAAAAGAATAGAGGTATCTATTTTAAAATTGCCTCAATTTAAAACTTGTAGAGATAAATTTTTAGACTAGGAAAGCTTATATTAAAAATAAAAATTCCCTCAAGTTATATTAAGTATGCTAGCGATTTATAGTGTAGAGTATGCTGCCGTATCTAGAGGAAGATAGATGTTCCAAAATAAAAATATACGAAAATTAAGGTACTGATCATAATTCTTACAATAAATTTTAATATCGAAAAATCCAAGAAAGTAATTTTCAATTAAAAAAAGAATCATTTCATTAAATTTTATTTTTATTGAATTTTCCTAGAGTACGGAGGGAATTAAAGTAACTGCGGCCAATCAGTGAATGCCAAAGCCCAAAAAATGTTCGCATTTAAGATAAAAATAAGAAAACTATGTGGTAATTAAATAAGGATAAAATATACTTTTCACCCCTCAACTATTAACAGTATATCATTTCTCCCCTTGAACTACAATAATTTATCATTTACCCCCCTCTAAATATATATGTACAACTATATCCTAAGACATTCATTCTTTTTTCTTTTTCTTTGTTTATCTCGATTTCTTTTCTACCTAGCCACCTAATTAACTTTGAACATTGGATTGTTGCGCACTTAAATCAAACAAGTTAAAAAATAATCATAACTTATATATAGATGGCTCTTTGTTATAAATAATATCCTTTTAAATTAAATATTATTTAAAACTACATAATATTAATCTTACATTTTTTCACATTCCATAAATAAAATGAAAGTTATTATTGAATTTAATTTATTTAGTGAATTAATTGTACCTTATCAAAATTAATTGGGGCATTAAAAAATAAAGTTTAGTTGATCATATATTGTTAAAATATATTTAGTTTAACATATATACGTATATATAATCACGTTTCTATTCCACTTTGAATACTTTTTGTGTACTTATGATTAGTATGTAGAGAAATTCTATCATTAGTCATGGTTCGTGGGTGACTAGCACTAGTTACCCCTAATCTTAGCCATTAGATATGATAAATAAAATCTAAGCTATCCATATATATGCGACTTGTTACCTATTGTGCATCTAAAGTGAAAGGGTTACCTGCTACACAGGTTATCCTATGGATTTTAATTTATAACAATTATTCTATGACACCATATAGGATCCCACTATATACAAACCAATAATCACATTTCTATTCCACTTTGAATACTTTTTGTGTACTTATGATTAGTATGTATAATTAATTTATTAATAGAATTATTGTGTTTACCTAATTAAGTTTGTAAACTATTGAGAGCCTTATTTAAGTATCCGACTGGCAATTTCAATACAAACTTTATCCTTGCTATATTAGCGTTCCTTTTCATATATGTATATGTACACATCATGAAAATCAAAATTGAAGCTTTTAACAATATTTTAATATTTTTCCTTTAACAATTCAATACCTTTCTGACTCCAGAAGTATTTATTTTAAACCCATTTAAGCGAGTCCTAAATTAATAGGAATATTTGACAGACGCCTTAGAAATTGCCAAGTGCAATTTTGTGCATGGCAGCATCCCCACCCCTACATTTGCTGCATTTATTTATTTCAAGAACCGTGAATATTGTTGTAATTAATCCTGGCAGATGCCGTATTCGTATGTAGTCTCAACATCACCATCTCTCTCTCTCTCTCTCTCTCTCTCTCTCTCTCTCTCCAAATTAATATATTGGCCCATTTCCCGTTAGGGCTCTCTGCAAAACTCTCTCTCTCTCTCTCTCTCTCTCTCAAGAAAGAAAGAAAGAAAGAAAGAACGAAGATGGCGAAGAGCAGTAATAGTGTTAACAAAAAGCCCTTCTCACGGGGACAAATGGAGGTGCTGAGTGCTTTATGCGACACCTTGTTGCCCTCCATACATGTTTCTGATAAGCAGATTGATCAGTCTGTGCTTCAATTCTATCAAACATCAGCTTCCATGGCCGGGACTCCACAACGTGTAAGATCACTCATTCACATCACTAATTATATATCATTTCAACTTATCCAACAAATTACATATGTGTGTGTGTGTGTGTGCGTGTGTGTATATATTGATTTTTTATTTATTTATCTTCTTGTCTGGCAGCTTGGTGTGTTTTTGGGAGAGAAAGTACAACATCCTAAGATTTATTTAGCAAAATTGGCATTAAGGTTGCTTTCGACATGGTTCGGAACGTTCATACTATGTGGGAAAAAGAGTTTGTCATCAGATTTTCCATATTTTCGGAGATTTTCAAAAGTCTCATCTCAGAAAAGAGAAGAGATATTGCTGTCCTGGTCTACAAGCTATTTCTCTCTCTTGAGAATCCTATATACGGCACTCAAAATCTTCACTCTTCTCCTCTTTTTCACTCAGGTAACGTATATTAGTTCCATCACTATATACACATATATATACTAGAAGAATGCATATTTTTTGATGACGAACTAATACACTATAAATTTAATTTTTGTTGTGGATTGAGTTCATAACAATTCCGTTGTTAAATGTCTTGCTGATTGTTTTTTCAATTTTATTTGCATTAAATTATGTCAATAATCTATTACAACTACCTCAAATTTGGGACAAAAATATCTCCCTCACAAAATTCACGCTAGTGAATGGAGTATTTTCTGGCAGTAACATATATATATATATATGTGTGTGTGTGTGTGTGTGACAATTCCTTTACTAAATATGTTGCCATTGATTATTTTGTTAGTTCTGTTTAGATTGAATTATTTTACTAATCAATCACAAATACCTTAAATTTGTGGTAAAATTCTATTTCTATCACAAAATTTTCGATAGTGAAAAAAATGCTTTCTGTCTGCCTGTGTATTGTTTCTTTTTGAATAATTTCCTGTTTTGTTCAGAAAAACATTCTTCAAAGATTTACTCAAAAGAATTTAAAGGGTCCGGGTATGTATTAAGTATGTTGGTAAAGTATATAAAAAATGCCGTCAAAATTATAACTTACCAACATATAGGTACGTAGAGTTGAGTAGTACAGATCAGAATTTGTTGCCTGCAAATGAAGTAATTTCAGCGGATTTACGAAACTATTAGTTTTACTTTTTTCAAGGCAACGGCCCATATTAATGCAGGCATATATATATATATATATATATATATATATATCAATTGTACGATGCTTTGCTAGCTGTGAATTAATTAAAACCGTAGGGCTCTAAAATTTTCTGGCCCCGTCTCTATGCATACCAATTAACGGCATCCTCACCCCCTACTTGCAGATTAGAGCAATTAATAAATTACATAATATAATATCTCCATCATGTTAATCTTCACAAATTCTCAATACTTCCATGCTTGAAAATATTATCCTTGCTTTTCGTGTAAAAATCAAAATATATTTGCAGTTGTTAGATAAAAATGTTGACTACATTATTTGTATCATCGACCTAAAGATATATATGATTAATTTTTGAAATTAGATCCATATATTTAATAATTTTGGATTGATTTTTTAGGTTCAGTACTGGTTTTACATTAAATTTAAATCAATTAGTGAATGTGACAACAGAGTTATAATAGAATATGTTCAAGAGGACCTCTCTAAAACTCGAACTTGCAACCAATATGTTATGTTTGCGGTTACCATCATCCTATGTACTTGTTCCTACTCTTCTATAATACTTCAAATTACAATACACTACATAGAGTTAAACGAAGGAAAAGAAAGTGTAGTATCATTTTGAAGTAGAAGATTCGAACGGCTCAACCCCTCCTAAAACTCATGTTAATTATAAGACAATCACATCAATTCACATGTGATAGGATCTATATCGAGCCCATCGTATATATATAAGAGTTAATTACACTTTGTCACTCAAATTATGCGTGTTTTTATACATTGCAATCTCAAATTTTAAGTGTTACCGATTGCTACTTAAAGTTTACATCTTTTTACCGATTGCCATTTAATTGTATTTTTTAATCAAAAATCTTACCTAGAGTGGCGATACGTGTTGCTACTCCAGCTGACATTTTTAGTTGAAAGTACAATTAAGTGGCAACCGATAAAAAAATGTAAACTTTAGATGGTAATCGATAACGTTTAAAATTTGCAGTTACAAAGTATAAAACGCACATAATTCAGATAGCAAAATATAATTAACTCTATATATAATCATTACCTATAAACTATTATGTTTGAAATTCAAATATTTTAAAAGTTTGAAAATTTATAAAAGCCTTCTAATAAGTTTAGCCAAACTCTTGGTTGGTTAGTCCGCATTTGGGTATACCCGATCTTTAGAAACACAAAAAATATCATCAAGGTTCGAATCTAACCGTAAAGAGGGTGGTCTTCGTTAGTTAGTATATATAAATATTAGCTGTCTGCTTAATGGGCTGTAGTGTGATATACAAAGCAAGGGCCAAGCTCAATACATTAATGTTATAACGACATAAATATTAGCTGTCTGGATGATGGGCTGTACGGTGACATAAAAAGTAAGGGTCAAGCTCAAGTACATAAATGTTCATAATTGACATTTAACATTTAGGCACACCTTGATTGGGCCTACAGCCTTTCACTGAAACATTAGTTATGTGGTTATTGTACTTAGGCCCAATCTTAAAGAACATTAAATTCTTGTCTGCATTTGGCACTGAAGACCACGTTCTTCGACGATGATAGGTCTATCTAACGCCCCACCAATATGTTGGACCATAATTATGGTTTCTATCTTTGGATACATAAAATACTATTCACTTGAATATATGCCCAAATGATATATTAATCATTGAATTTTAAATAATGATATAAAAAAATAAAATTATAATATCATCATATTTAATTCAACAGTATATACACTATTTAAATATATATCAAAATAAATAACATATCATGTTCCCTCAATCTGATTGCATTAATTACGTTAAACACTCCAATTTTTAAAATATTTTATACTTTAGTACCTAATTTTATAAATATGCAATTTCATATCTTAACTTTTATCATTTGCGTATTGATGATAGTACAATATTCCCGATATTCCTCTAAATATTCCATAAAAATTCCACCAACACACAAATGATAAAAATTTGGATACCAAAGTGCCCATTTATAGAGATTGGGTAGCTCTCCAAAGGTTAAAATACTTAAGCTTCATTAGTCCTAGGATTTACCGTGCACATTGAGATGCTCTTGTGGTAATTTAAGTTTGTTCAAATGACTGTAATGATCTTATGGGTACATCAATATTCTAATATTTCTTAGCAATGCCATATCACCTGTTTTTTTTAACACTCATCCATCTTTGCAATAGACTTCTTAAAATGATTCTCTTCTCTTCCATTGGCTTGAAAACGTAGTGCATTTTCCGAACTGATCTCACACTTACAGGTGAATGAGGAAGATGAGAACCTTTCCTGGAAAGCAATAGGCTATCCCGGCCCGGACCCAGACCTCATCGAAGCCCGAAAAATCAAGTCGAAACCCATAAAACATCCAAATAAAGAAGAAGAAGAGGAGGAGGAGGAAGAGTTGTTTGGACCCCTGTACAAAGGCATCATCAATTTGAACCAACCAAATGACCAAACAGCTCTTCAGAAACTGCAAAACTTAGGCTTTCCTGTTTCCACGCCACATCCAAGGAGCAGCCAATTGAAGTCCTTAAAACCATCATTCATCGTCAAATGTGATGCGGTGGTAGTAGGGTCGGGCTCAGGCGGCGGCGTTGTGGCAGGAATTCTTGCAAAAGCTGGCTACAAAGTACTTGTGTTAGAAAAGGGAAGCTATATAGCAAGAAACAATCTGTCACTTCTTGAAGGGCAAGCAATGGACCAAATGTACCTTGGCAATGGGATATTAGGGACCGATAGTATGGACGTGATCTTGCTTGCAGGATCGACAGTGGGAGGAGGATCGACAATCAATTGGTCGGCCTCAATCCGGACCCCACCACATGTCACGAAAGAATGGAGCGAAAATTACAAGCTGGAATTATTCGAGAGTAAAGAGTATCAACGGGCTCTGGATATTGTGTGCAAGAAAATGGGAGTTCAATCAGAATTCGATCAAGAAGGGTTCAACAACATGATTCTGAGAAAAGGGTGTGAGAATTTGGGGTACAATGTCGAAAACATCCCAAGAAATGCTTCTTCCGATCATTATTGTGGCTGGTGTTGCCTCGGCTGTAAAAACGGAAAAAAAAAAGGTACCGCAGAGACATGGCTGGTAGATCTTGTTGAATCAAGAAATGGAGCAATTCTAGCAGAATGTGAAGCTCTAAAAGTGATCACAGATAGAAAAACAAAGGGCAAACAGAAAACGGCTATCGGGGTTGCTTTTAAATTTCGATCACAAGAAGGGAAAGAAAAAATTGGAGTTATCGAGTCCAAAGTGACTGTTGCTGCATGTGGAGCACTCTCTACTGTGGAATTGCTTAAAAGAAGCGGCTTAAAGAATCGAAACATCGGGAGAAATCTACATCTCCATCCAGTTGTGTTGGCATGGGGATACTTCCCACCTGATTCATGGCCTGAGAAAGAAAAAACAAGTTATCAAGGAGGAATAATGACAGCAATGTCAAAAGTTGTTGTAAATAATAATAATAATTCTGAAGAACAACCAGCATTTGATGTTGTAATTCAGACACCAGCACTGCACCCTGGAATGTTTGCTGGCTTGACGCCGTGGATTTCGGGCAGGGACATCAAAGACAGGATGCTTAAGTTCTCCAGGACGGCGCACGTTTTCGCACTGGCAAGAGATAAAGGGTCAGGAGAGGTGAGATCAGCAACTGATATAAGTTATCGGGTGGAGGATAATTGTGATGACGAGGACAATTTGAGGAGAGGGCTGGAGAGAGTGTTGAGGATATTGGCAGCTGCCGGCGCTGAGGAGATCGGCACGCAACACGGTCAGGGCCAGGTCTTGAAGGTGAAAGAAGCAGGACAGGAGGAGTTTGAGAGGTTCGTGAAGGAGGAGAGTTCAAGGCCGTTGAGAAAGCTGTCGAGTCCGGTGTGTTCGGCCCATCAGATGGGGAGTTGTAGGATGGGGGTGGAGCCGGGGGGGTCAGCCGTGGACCCGAGGGGGGAGAGTTGGGAGGTGGAGGGGCTGTTTGTGGCTGATTCAAGTGTTTTCCCCACTGCATTGGGGGTGAATCCTATGGTTACAGTTCAGGCTATTGCCTATTGCACTGCACAATCAGTTATTGAAGTGCTTGGTGGGAACAAGAAGGCAATGTAGCAAGCGAGTTTTCAAGTCCATTTCTCATTTTGCATGAATTCATATGTATCACGAAGAGAGAACAAATTAGCTACCCTTCTTGTTTTGGTCCCTCACAATTTTTTCTCAAACAAGAAAGGTCCTTCCAATAAGTTTCTTACGTAATAATAAATGATTAACCATAACTTTTTGTGCCCTTTCCAGACTGTGATTAACCTGTTTTACGCGCTTAACCTCATAGGATATGTAAGTGAAAAAAAATTGTATTCTTCACAACTAAAATAATATTCCCTCAGTTAAAATATAAATTATATTGGACTTTGTGCAAAATGGAATATTGTGAATCTTAATTATGTTCACAATTTTAACTTTAGTAAAAATCAATCAGATTGATAGCCACAATAAGGAAGAAAGATAGTGAGGATAATTAAGGGGTGTTGTAAATATGGTTACTAATCGTATATATTCAACTAAAGAATCTCGTTCACAAAATAACAAATTAACAATTTTCATAAATTTAGCTATAGTAACAACAAATATGTGGTCACAAATCATGCTGTTGCTAGCTTGCCACAACACGCTTTTAGGGGGAAAAAAAGAAAAAGAAAATGAAAACCATTTTTGGAAAATGACATTTTATGCTAGAACATTTCGAAAAGTAAAATAACATAGAAACTTACTACAAATATGGAGCTCTATCAATATGGAGTGCCCTTGAATGAACTGTATGAAATTCTGATACTTTTCTGAAACTGCGGACACAACATACAGTAGCCTCTCTGGGAAATAAGTAAAATCCTTTTTCAATACTTCTTCGATGGAGTGGATAGAACTCTCAGATATATAGCCCAAAATAAAACGGTATCTATTCAGACAGCCTTAAAATAATTACCCAAATCCCCAAATAGAGGTGCTTAAGAGTTGATCACCTTTACATGCCAAGTCGTGTCTATATCCATCCAATCAGGGCATGCAATGATTCTTCTCGTCCCAACCACAATCCAACAAACAATACCCACCAATTTCTTCAAATAAAACTAACAATCTGGAAATCATAATATGCACATATATATATATATATATATATATATGGAGAGGCTAAATCAACACAGTTTCGTACTATCCCTCTCAGCCATCGTCGCCCTTGGACTCGTCCAGTTCACCCTGTGCCTGGCCGCTGAATTCAAGAAACTAAAGGTGATCTTAACAACTTGTTCTTATCTTAATTCTTGACACTCTTAATATAATAATTCAATCCACATTTTACTTTTTTTCATTGAAAAATGATCTGAGATTACATGGGAAGCCGTTTTATCTGCCCAAAAGCTAGACCTTCGAATTGGGGATCAGAACCTTAATCTGTCTTTCCACCACTCAAGTCATTGGGAATTTGGTTATTTGCACAAAATTCTGTTCAAGAGAGGATAGCAGAGGTTGTAAAGCTACAAAGCCTTCACTGTCATGCTTTTTGCTGGTTTTCTCCTGCTAAGTATACCAACTACAATGCTATTCTTCGTTATCGAAATAATAGATAACCTCTAATTTTTTAACTTAAACGATCACGACAATCATCAAACCATACCCTTTGTAACGTAGTCTTTGGACATTTCAAACACACAATAAGAAAGTGTGCTCACAGTTGTTAATATTGAATGATGGATGCCTCGGGATCAGCTATGGGGTTGCTGTTATTTTAATCACCGGAGCAACCAGCATGAGCCAAAGTCAACCCTTCAGAGAAGGATGGTTAGATGGAGAGTGCTACTTGGTGAAAGATGGAGTCTATGTTGTTTCAGCCATCCTGGGTTTTCCGTCTCTAGCCTTAACCCTTGCCTCAGGAGCCATGGCATCAAGGCAAAGGCAAGCTGAAGAAAACAGGAAGATTCACGCACGGGTTGATGAATGACACTGACAGCAACATAATAATAATACACAATGGAAATGAGAGATAGGCACAACAATGGAAAATGGCAAGCTTCTACACTTGCTCACTTGGATACACTTATTTTAACAGCAATCCGTAGGAAATAGCAGCAGCTTTCAAATTACGGTGGGGAAATGCAAATTTTTTATTACAGAATTGATGGGATGAAGAAATAAAGTGAGCTGGTAAAAGCCAGCCATTCTCAACTTAGATATACTCTTTGTAATGAAATAAATCATCCCCAGATAACAAGGGATATCGCAACGGTTTACATTTACAACAGTACATCATACTCAACTGTTGTAAAAGATGCCTGCACAATTGCAAAATCGTTGTACATTGGATCCTCTATTTTAGCTGTTGGGCCAGCTTTAACTTCCAAATCGTGAAATTAAGCATATATAGCAACATAAACAAGTGCAAAATTACCAAGGATCTCACCATAATTTGACTTTAAAGACTGATATATTGGAAGACAATACTATGCATTAAGTTTAGATCTTTTTTATGAAACAATGCCGCCGTAAATCCATTGTCCAAGCATTAGAACTTACAATGTAAAAGCTCTCCAAGCATAATAAGAGTAAAAGTGGTTCACAATCCAGTACTCCAGAAAACATTCATCTGAGACTAAGAAGGCCTGCAACGACGCCACTTACTTTGATATCACTTCCACGAAATAGAATGTACTCATAGATTTTGTCACTCGGAGGCACTTGTGGCCCATCTCTCTCTCTCCCCTCAGTTCCATACGACCTCACTGCAAGAATGATCAATTGCAGTCAATCAAAAATTTTGAAATTGAAGAGTTGCTAACCCAAATACAAAAGCAAGAATGAATTTTTTTAGATTAATTTGCTCAATAAAAATACAAATATAAGCCTTGATGAAATGCGGAAAATCATGGCATCATCGATGTACGAATTCGCCGCCGACGCTGAAAATGTCGTCTTGGTGTTGGTTGTTCTGGAAGGTTCTTCCGCCATTCGTGAGACCTTGAACGAGGAATAAAAGAGGGAAAAAATGGGAAATTTGATTTCAGTTAGGGTCGGTAAAATGGTTCTCGTTACACGGATTGTACCTAATTTATATAGTTTTGGATTGGTTTGATTGGATTTTATGTAGTTATTGTTGATATTAAATTCTAATTGAATTGATAATTGATGTTGGGTTCTAAATAAATTGTTTCATAAATAAAAAATATTTATTTTTTTATTTGGTTATAATTTATTTTAATATTCTAAAAATATGTAGAAAATACATAAATTGATAATTGTAATTTATTTTTTTTAATTTTAATTAAATATACAAAAATAATACATTGAACCTATTATGAATTATTTCCAACTCATCTATAATCTATCTTCAATTTATTTACAATTCGCATCAAATTTATTTTTAACCCAATTCATCTCTAACTTATTTTTTAAAATATATCTCTAATCCAACTCATTTTTAATCCAACATCATATAATTCAATTTAATCCGCCCAATTATCACTCCTAATTCCAGATTATCATGGCGCGGGGCTCTTCCGCTTTGTGTGTGTGTAGTTTATACATATGGGCTCTATAGTGTGTATGGTGGAGTCACTAAACAAGCATTGCACAAAACATTAGTAATCTAGAGCAGGATCCTCAAGCCCAATTAGCTTTAATTCAACACACAACCACCTATATCGGATCCAGTAGCCCACGTGGCCCTGCCCAATCCAAGTTGATCTCTCTCTCTCTCTCTCTCTCTCTATATATATATATATATATGTCCACGTTTATTTCCAAATTTGGTGCCCTTACGCGCCACGTTTACAAGATTGTCCAACTCCCCATTTGACCAAATAAAATTATGAGGTGTTTGGCTAAATTTATAAGTTATTAGTTCATTAAAAAACAACAATTTGGTTTATATATTTAAAAAATGTTCAACTTAAAAGAAACAATCATGAAATCCCCATTTGACTGAGCTATAGACGATTTGCGCCAGAATTAAAGGCCACCGCATGTAGATGGAGTGAGAAACTGAATCGACACGCAATTGATGCACCAAATGAATTAATTACATTTAGATGGAAAATTTTGAAGCTAAAAGTTTTATTTTTTAACTCTAGAATAAGATATTTTTAGAGTTTATAATTTCATATATTTTATATTAAAAATAAATTATTAAAGTATTTAGATAAAATAAGATCATATAACTTATAAGATATTTTTGAAACTTGTAAGTTATAATTATATGTGGTAAAAATAATAGCTTATAAATTTTTAAAATATAATGATGATAAAAAAATATAAAGTAAACTTAATTTTATATAAATAAATATTTTTTTATATAGGAGAAATGTAATCTTAAAAAAAATAAAAATATTTATACTATTTTATCTTTTAAAATTAAACAGCTTAAATATTTTTTCAAATTAAATCGGGAGCAAAGCTTCTTTTTTGTTTTTTTAAAATTTATTAGTTCCTAATAATTTATTTTTAAACTTATAACCTCATTTACTCAAAAAATTATCAATCGTTTTCATGGAACATATAAACTTAACAAAACGCTCTTTTGTAAATTATTATATATTGTCTTTATCATGTTAATATTTCACTTTATAATATTATCGCGAGATATTTTTATGTGTGAAGATTCCAAACCCTACAATAGTGCATGCACATTTATCACCAAAAAAAAAAAAAAAAAAAACAGAGCCTCTTTTTGGGTACATGTATTTAATTAATTGACTCCCCCACCCATCCAACTGCTAATAAATACACGCCACGTACATGTTTTCTTTTCCTTGGATCTAAGTAGCTCATGAAAATCTCTGAAAAGAAAACAGGAAAAAGATATCTTTGACAAATTCTGAAAGGCTGTCAATTTGGTGTGACGTGTTTATAACAAAGAATTTAAAATAAAATAATTTTCTAGTATAGTCTTTGCTAAATAAAATAATTTTGTGCTTAAATATAATAATTAAAAATATTTTAAAAAGTATTTTTATTTAAAATTATTTTAACTAGTTTTCCAAAAAAATTCCTTTTTGATTTTTTTGATTTCTATTTTTTTAAAATTCATCCACACATGTTTTTTTTTTGAAGTGTTTTTTTTTCCTCAAAAAATAAGTGTTTCTCTTCTATTAAAAATTCATCCACACGGGCTCTATATCTTATTGTGCCCCAGCTTTTAGTATTGTTCAAGAAACGAAGTCAGTTTTAAAAGTAAGTTTGTGAGAGGGGAATCACTGAAACCACTATAAATTGTATTATATCTTTGTTTTTAATCGATGTTAAAATTTATAGGAATAAATATTTACGAATGAAAAAGACATGGATACATGACCTTTTGTCTAATCTGGTATTATAATGAAGTACATTTAGGCTTAATTTAATTTCAAAAACATTTATACACACAATTATAATGTCAGTTTTCATAATGAAATTAGTGAATCAGTCAAGAATAAAACTATCCCCGAACAAAACTTCCACATGCGACCACTTAAAAACTACTACAAAGCTTAACTCACTTTCGGGAATGTCGACACTCTTCACTACTGAAGTCCTAAACAAACAAACATAAACTTAAATGTGGAATAGGATTGAAAAGAATAATATTTTTTGCTTGAACAGCACAAAAGGCAACGGTTTTAAGTAAATTCGATAACGAGTGATTAAAACAAATTAGATTCGGATTCAATGTTATCAAATATAGTTGTAAGTCAATGCGATGATGATTATATGAAAAGTTAATTGATCAATAACGCCAGGACAAAATCATTTAATTAATACAATATGGAAAGACTATAATCAAGTTATCAATATTAATCTTTTATCTTGTAAATTTTTTAATACTTCCAAAATCTTAAAATGGCTAACCATACAAGAAAAAAATAATATTATTGACAAAATTTAAAAGTGACAATATAAAAATTGTCACCACCAATGATTGTATTAAAGTGAAAATATATTCTATTTTGTTACTAATTAAATTTTTTTGGCGACAATAATTTTTATCTTATCACAATATCACTTAATGGTGACAAGAAGTAATGTTTTAGTTGCCACCATTAATAATTAGTAACACACCTATAGTGACAACTTTATGACAATAAAAATTGTTATTAGGATTTTGTGACAAGATTCTATTGCCACTAAGTTGTCACAATAAGTGTGTCATTAATTATTACTTTTACACTGTGTTGCCACATTTTTTTACAATAAGTTGCCATAATTGATATTGTGCATACTATATTTTGTGGTAATATCAATTTATTGCCACCAAATGTATACAATTAATGATAACGTTTTGATTATTACTTATTATATTATTATAAATTTATTCATTTTCTTGTAGTAAGCCTAGATGTTGTTGTCACTAATTATAAGTGATTATAATTTTTTGCAATAATTACTCCCATTACCCCTGAGTTTAGGCGTAATTACAAATAACACCCCCTTGTATCGATTATTACCAATTCCCCCTTGTGTTTTGTTGCCGTCTTGCAATTTCCACCTTCCGTTAAGTTGACTAACAATCAACGTTTGCATACTAATGTGATCTCCCGAAATTACCCCTTCAAAGGCGGGAATATTATTTGAACAAATATGAAATGACTCGTTTACCCTTAGAGGGGTGTTTATGATAAATAATATTATTGTTTGAGGTGTTCTATGGTAATTGAGTACAATGTCAGGGGGTTTAATGTAACATTTTTGTTAAATATATATACACACACACGTACATATATACACACACACATACATATATACATAAATATATATATATATACATACAATCATCCTCCTCGCCGCCCATCGTCCGCTGCCGCCGCTATCGCCCGCTGCCGCCGACCACCGTACGCGGGGAAACAGAGACTGAGAGGAGGGAGGGAGAGATAAAGGGAGAGAGAGAGATTCAGAAGAGAGAGAGAGAGAGGGGCGAGAGATCGAGAGAAAGGTTGTGACCGTCTCCACCACCTCCCTCCGCCTCCGCCACCGTCGGGCGAGAGAAAGAAATCAAGAGGGGTGACAGAGAGATGTAAACAAGAGAGGTCGCTAACGTTTTCTCCTCCGCCGCCGCCCTCCATCATTCGCCTCCACCTCCGCCGCCACCCCTAGGCGAGAGAAAGAGGGAAGAGAGAGGGAAGAGAGAGATGTAGAGGAGAGAGGCACCACCGTCTCCGCCTCGGCCTCCGCCGCCATCGCTGGTCGATAGAAAGAGATCGAGAGGGGAGAGAGAGAGAGAGAGAGAGAGAGAGAGAGAGAGAGAGAGAAATGGGGAGGGGGGAGAGAGAGAGAAGGAAGGGGGTGTGGGAGGTGGTGACGGTGTTTGGGGTGAGGAGGGGAGGGGGCGGTTAAGTTAGGATTTTGTTTGATAAGATTGGTATTTTTTTTAAATGAAGAGTATTTTTGTCAATTCAATTTTATACATATTTTTTTATTTTTTAAATAAAAACATTTCAAATATTGAAGGGGTAAAAATAATATTTTATTATTTCCGTCTATTTTACCAAATAGTTCACAAAATTCAGGAGGATATCGATAATTTCTGATACAAGAGGGATATTATTTGTAATTTGACCTAAATTCAGGGGTGACGAGAGTAATTATCTCTAATTTTTTTAACTAGATTATCGTCATGTATCTCATAAATACGTACTACATCACCCTTTTCTAATAATCATGCTATAATTTTTAATTTTAGCGTTTTAGCCTGAGTGGTGTACCTCTCTCTCTCTCACACACACACACACACACATATATGTATATATATATTAACTCCATCTTAGGTATCCGTTCGGTGAATATGATTATGAAAGCAAATGTAGTTTGTCAAGGTCGTGGATTCTGAAACATGACCTGTTTAATCGTTATATTATGTCTGTCAACTTATAATTATCTGGGATTAGGTTGCTAAAAATGTAGAACTTCTTCAAACCATTCTTAAATTTAGATAATAATGATTTACGAGCATGGAACTGTGATGCAGGCTGACGGATGAGATTGTTGAGATTCATTGCATTTCTTTTTCTGAAAACTTAAAAAGAAAGAGATTTTCATAAACGCAAATTTATTTTGATTATGTGTTTTGGATGTTTTATTTTAATTGAATGTGAGAATAATTAATGATGATTATTAATATCATATATATATATATATTTGAGTTGGATGGATATGTAGTTACTTATGTCTGTTTTGATTTCATTTTGGGGAAACGTTTTCCGTTCTGAAATTAAAATCAACCTTTTTTTTTTCTCGAAACACATCATTTTTAAAAAAAATATTATGATTTTCTAGTAAATTTAAATTATTATCATATCAATCATATATATATATATATGTTATATCTTCATATTATTTTTAATATAATTATTATTATCCTTTTTGCAGTTATTACACCACTACCACAAATAGTAATATAAAAATTTAATATGATACCATGAATATTTGAAAAAGAATTGCACAAAACAGTAAAATATATCTTTTGAAAATAATTGACAATTAAGTAAAAAGAAGTTACATGTCCAATCAATTGAATCACCACGTCAAGAGGGCTCTTATGAAAATGTTTCAAGAATTGAAATTTAGTCCCTTTCGAAAGGCCATTAGTTAATTAACTCAACTAATTTTATTTATTTATTTTTCCCTTTTAAATTAACACAGCAAGAGCTGTCGACCTTTAATCTTTGCATTGACATTTGTGATTGTGAAAGAACAACCAAATTTTAAACTTTATTTGAGATGTATTTTTAACAACGTTGGGATTGATAATTAGGGCTGTTTGAATTTTTTGAATTGTGTTTTTTACGGAAGAATTTTTTTTAAGTCAAATAATTTTATGTTTGGATACAGTTATTAAAAATACTTTAAAAAATATTTTTATTTAAAGATACTTTCATATAACTTTAAAAACAAATCCTTTTTGATTTTTTTTTAGCTTTTGCTTTTTTTAAAAAGCCAATACAAACATAGTATTTTTTGTTTGAAGAATTTTTTTTTAAAAATAAGTGCTTTATCTTTAGGGAAAATTCATTCAAACTGGCTCTTAATATGAAATTAACATAAATTCTAAGTATAATTCTGATTATGATGATAGCATTGTGACACTTGGGAACCCCATTCACCGCTATTTAAGACACTTAGCTAGCTGCGACTCTGTATACGTACGAGTACGATAGATATTGAATACTTAAAAGGATAGGGTATGCCTGTTTAAGTTAATTTTATTATTACTATTTTTTAATTCAACTAATTGAAACAAATACATGATCGTAGGGACCTCATATGATGGGAGCGATATAAAATACATCATATACATATGCAAACACGTGTATATATGTAATTAGCATTTAGCAATAGAATAATAAAGATGTGTTGGTCCGAGTCCTAAAAAGACATTAGTGACAGGTTTTACAATTTATTAGTACGATTGATGAAGTGCATATTTTTGGGGGAAAATTCACAAGGTTTTGGGTTAAATAAAATATAAAAATAAAAGCTTTATATATATATATGTATGTATATATATATAAATATAAATATAATGATTTTAGATAATACCATACTCTTTTTAATATTTTTTACAAAATTAACTTTAGTCATGTCTATATATTCAATCATATACTGAGCCCGCCCTCCCACAAATCTAAATTGACTTAAATTATATATATATATATATATATATATATATAAATTTGCCACCCCCCCCCCCCACCCAAAAAAAAACCTCTAATCCTGCCCCTTATATACTTCCGAAAGTATAAGAGAAAATTTCCTAACAAGGTTTGATCCCCCTTGTCCGTCCAAACAAAAAATTCAAGCTCTACCCCCCAATTCGGATCATATATTATATAATCGTACTATATATTCTCCTCTCCTTATTAATACATATGTTTATTGGTGAAGAGTTAAATTGGGTGAATTAGCTTATTGACCCAGAAATGAAGACCTGGAACCGTGAGCTAGTGACATCGACATTCCTTGAGGAGGATGCTAAACTCATCCTCCAAACTCCCTTAGCACGAGAACCAAGCACGGATCAACTTATGTGGCACTACACCTGCGATGGCCGATTTTCGGTTAAAAGTGCATACCACCTCATTCATCATCTAGAACATCCAGAATCACCTTCATCTATTGGTTTGTGGCAGCTTCTATGGAAGAAGGTATGGAATGCTCAAGTTCCCCTGGTAAGAGTGTTTATATGGCGGGTTTGCAGGAATATCTTACCTACAAATCAGAGGCTATTAATGAGACACTGCTCCACTACTGACGTGTGCCCGGTGTGTAATTCTGGTACTGAAACTATTTTTCATTTGTTGGTTCTGTGCGATGTGGCAAGACAGACTTGGGCAATGAGCACTTTGCCTTGGAGGATTATTTCTGCATCATATTCGGACCCGATGGAGTGGATTGCTTCGATTGGCCGCGAGCTGGACCAGCAGCAATGGTGCACATTCACGACGATGGCGTGGGCTTTGTGGCATGCGCGGAACCGGTGGGTACACGAGGCGATAGCACCGAACCCCGTAGATATTACACTGTTTGTGCAGAACTTCCAACATTCTTTTTATACTTCTCGAAATGTTCAATGCCCCCCTGTGTATTGCTTCGATTGGCCGCGAGCTGGACCAGCAGCAATGGTGCACATTCATGACGATGGCGTGGGCTTTGTGGCATGCGCGGAACCGGTGGGTACACGAGGCAATAGCACCGAACCCCGTAGAGATTACACTGTTTGTGCAGAACTTCCAACATTCTTTTTATACTTCTCGAAATGTTCAATGCCCCCCTGTGTACCAGAATACTCCTCCCCGATGGTTGAAACCGGAGGGGGATGTCGTCAAACTAAACTTTGATGGAGCCATCTTTTCTCAAACGAAGGAGGCAAGTATGGGAGTAGTAGCTCGGGACAATGTTGGTGCGTGTATTGGTTGGCGTGCACATCGCGTCACGGATGTATGGAGCCCAGTTCACGCCGAATCCCTTGCGGCTTATGAAGCGGTGGATTTTGCACGCCGCCGAGGTTGGGCCGATATTGCTATCGAGGGAGATAACCTGACTCTAATTAAGAGTTTGCGTAGTAGTCATGAGGATGCTTCTTTTGTTGGTCATATTATTTCTAGCATTAAATCTCTTTTTCCTTCTTTTAATTCGGTTCTTATTTCCCACGTCGGCCGTTCTGGCAATAGAGTGGCACATTGGCTTGCTAGGAACGCTTCTCCCAACTCGGAGGGATTGACGAATATTCCTGCGACTGCAGCGGAGATTGTATTAAGTGACGTTGATTCTTAAATAAATTGTTCCCTTGTTTTTCAAAAAAAAAAAAAAGATCCGAACTGACCCTGTACACATGAGGTTTGACAAGTATGAAATACATAAATGATAATATCTTGGAGTAGTACATGTAGATTAATGTGGAATATTGTGCAATCAATGAAAGGCCGCATTAACTTTTTTGTATCTTGGGACATTAATTTATGGAAATGAGCCGATAGATCAATTAATCATCCATATATCTTTTATGATTAAACGATGAAGTTATTATTCAAACAGGGCATTTAAAATTCAACTGCGACACAGCAACCAAATATAAATGAAGAAAGAGAACGATAAGAGTCAATTATCTAGGAGCAATCATGGCCTGAATGAGCGACGTCTGTGCTCAAAATCATAAATATAACGCATCATCTACTTTGTTAAGCCATTCAATTCGTCCAAAGTCAATTTTGGATAATTAATTAAAATTGAAATTGGATATGGTCCATGTGTCCCCAATACAAAGTCAGATGGGGCTGGACGGAGCGGTCGGCCCCTTCAAAGAGAGACGTGGAAAAATGTAATTTTCATTCTATAAGTTTATGCGTTTTGGGTTTCTCATTTCGTTTAAACTATTTAGATTTTTATATGTAAATTTTTGGAATGAGTAATTTTAATTAGTTCTATTTTTGTTTGAATTTCAATTTTTCAGCGGCACGCCTCAATATTTCCTGCTAGAAAATTGAAATTTCAACAAAAATATGAGCAAAATTGTCAATTCTAAAAATTTATAGAAGGAAAACTCGAAACACTACAATCTGAGAGACTAAAATTCAATTTAAGGGATGAAATTTGCCTTTTTTACAATGAGATAGACATATTTAAGGTTTAGTTGGTATTAGTAGTGCAGATAAAATTAATATAGCCTTTTATATATTCAGAAGATCAGAAAATAAAGAGAGAACTTTGACTTAAAGAAATATACAAGAAGAAGAACCGAAGAGGGAGATGGGTTTTCGGATTTATTTATTTTCTTTTTAATGATAGAAATAAAAGGTCAAATTTAGCAGTACAAAATATCTTATATTTGTTAAGGGAGTCATCTCCTGTTTGGATAACTTATTATATGTCGTATTCATGTCCTCTCGTACAGTTGATGTATATACATGCCATGTACATGGAATTCACACACACACACACACACACACACACACACACACATATATTGACTGGAGCTAGGGAGCCGCCCAGTTCGCCTTCCCTTGAATCAAGACCGAGTTAAATTTTATATATATATTTTTAAAAATTTTAAATTTCACAGCTTACAAAAATAAAAATACTCTTAGTAATTTAGTCTCGTCGCCAAACGAAAATTTGATTGTGCCAACGACGTTTGCATGTGTTGATCGATACCTTAGTCGAAGCAGGTTAATTCTACACGTAAATACACTTGTCTTGAGCTGACCCATGCCTATAAGAATATATGGATAGACTGAAAACAACTTGTGAATTAATCAATGTGGATTATTTAAGTCATTTTCATGCCTCATAATAACTAGCATATATAGCTGCCTGCCATTAATTAATTTTCGCATGCTTTTCTTTTCATATATATATATATATATATTTAAATTAACTGATACGATGATATGTTTGGCACCACAAAATTAATATATCTCAACTTTTTGATTTAGCTTGTCTGAGGGATTACGGAAGTTAACTGATACGATGATATATATATACATGTATATATATATATATATAGAGAGAGAGAGAGAGAGACAGTAGCGGTGTTCAAACCTGGAGAGATTTATTATTAACTTTGCCTTGCGGACTTTGTACATGATGTGTGAAAAAATTACAAAAAGTAAGAAGATAAAATATATGAAAAAAATAATTTTCGCTAACTGAAAGTATTGCTATTACATGCACTAAAGTAGTCTATTCTTGAGTTTCTCAATGAGTCCATGAAAAACTTGTATATATATCCTGCAAAATGGAAGCTCTTTTTATGCACAATTAATTGGTGTTCATTTAATTTTGTGATTTTGTCTATGTTTTGAGAGAGAGCTTGATGGGCAGGCCGTTCTGGGGAAGAGCAAAGGGTCCATACTGAATACCATTTTGTGGCCCCATCATACTCCACCTGCGACAACACATCACTCGTCATTTGCTATTTTTAGAGAGAGAGAGAGAGAGAGAGAGAGAGAGAGAGAGAGGCTTAATTACCTGTACTTGGTGGTGAGATGGTGAACAAGGACCAAGATCTCCAGCTTAGCCAGTTCATTCCCTGGACATGCATGGGTTCCATTGCCAAATGGCATGAATGTGTTGGCCTTGGGAGCAACCTGTCATTTCAGGGAAACAATTTAGGCCCTCAGATCATGGAAAATATTATTATGATTATTTGTTTTTTTTTAATTTAAAGAAATTAAAAAAAAAAATGAAATGTTACCTCAAATCTTGAAGGATCAAATTTGTCAGGGTCAGGGAAATTATCTGGGCTGTGGTGAATGTTTCTGAAAAGTGGTAACACTTTCCATCCCTTGGGAATCAGATATCCTGTTGAGTTATATACATTGTCACAAAACAAATTAAAAACAACACAAAAGAATTTGACTTTATTATTATTATTATTATTTCAAAAAATAAATAAATAAACATACCATTAAATTCAACATCTTCAACAGCTTCTCTGAAAGTGAAAGATAAAATAGAAGCGACTCTCATGGTTTCTTGAATAACCCTTGCTGTAATAGGCATCTTCTTGGTGTCTGCCCAATTCAGACCCTTCTCCTCACTACAATCTTCTTTACATTTCACTAAGCCCTCTTGCTCTTCCTGTACAATCACAATAATATTTCCATTATAACAAAAATCATTTTCTTTTTTTTTTTTTAGGTCTAGTTTAAGCTTTCAATAAGTTGGTGAGGTCTGCATTCAAATTTTATGTGCAAACTTTGATGCGAAAAGAAGTTCGACAAATCATCTTCAGTTTAAGCTTTCAGATGCGGTGGTCATTTAATGGTCAGAGATTAGAATCTCACTATGACGGCTTGGAGGACGGTTGGATTTTCCGCCAAGTACTTGATAATCCAGGTCAGGACACTAGCTGTAGTGTCGCGGGCCGCGAAAATGACGCCAATTATGTTGTCTGCGATTCGTTCGTCGGTTAGGCCTTCGGCGTCTCCCATGAACGATCCGAGCAAATCGCTTTGACGATCTCGATTCATCTCCCTTCGGAGTTGCAAAATTTTAGCCAGGATCTGTGACAGTTCCCGCCTGGCTTTCATGGCCTTGTGGAAGAGCGTCCCCGGAAGATTAACCGGCATCGAATTGTATCCCGTCTCGAGAACATAATAGCACCTCTTGAGATCCTCTCTGTACAGAACATCATCTTTCCCGAATATGGAAAGCAATGCCACATTGAATGTGTACTGCAACAATGGAGACTTTTGTTTAGTTTCTCTGATTTAGAACAAGCAAACAGGGGAGGTCTGTTTTCCCCTGTTTTTAGTTTAAAGGCAGAGAACTGAGGGACTCACCGTTTTCATTTCCTGGAAAGTGGTGATCAATCTGCCCTCCCATGATTGTAGAGAAGCAACGGCTATGGAGTCGATGTCTGAGACTATGTTCTTGATGGCGTCGGGCATGAATGCCCGTAACACGAGCTTTCGGAGCTTGGCATGATAATCGCCCTGGTGGAAAAATATGGCTTGTTTGCCCAACATTCGTTCTTTGCTGGCTGGGAATGTGGGCTTGAAGAGATGAGATTTTGAGACCAGGACTAGTTTTGCTGCCTCAGGGCTTGAGATCATCACGCAGGGGCATCCCAATATGTGAGTCTTGAATATGGAACCATATCTGTAAGAAAAAGAACCAAAAATGACAAAAAAAAAAAAAAAACAACATTATTTTCTCAGAAAATTTGGTAAAAGACATGATTGAAGTTTGTTTTTGATGAAAGAATGAATTTGAGGTGCTCACTTCTTGACTTTGGAGGCAAAGAAAGTGTTCGGGTTTTGGGAGTAGAGTTGGAAGGTTTCGCCAATATATGGCCAGCCCATGGTGCCCGGTGGGAGTGGCAATTTGACATTTCCAAAGGACAAGAAGAATTTGAGGATGTTGTTGAGGAGAAAGATTGAAAGAACTAAGGCTGTTGCTGCTAGCAAGATGAATTCCATGATTGTTGTGTGTGTGTGTGTGTGTGTGTTTGGTTTGGATGAATGGATGAAATGAAGTTGAAGGGGTATATATAGGTAAGAGGCCCTCTCGATTACAGCTTGAATCCCACACATGGAAACTCCCTCCAGCTCCCGAGAGAGAGAGAGGGAGGGGAGGGTTGGGGGGCGGGGGGGGGGGGGCACTAGGACACGTGTCATGTGAGATGAGCCAAGAAAAAAGGGGGCGTGAAAGGTTGACTAGAATCTCATCATCTGCTACAAAATCGTACTATATCTTCTCTTTTATTCATAAATACATGCAATATATATTGATAAATAATTGAAATAAAAAAAGAACATTCAAAAAATTTCATATAAAATTTTTCATATCATAAGTTTTTTTTCTTTTATTATTTTAATTGTTCATCAATATACATGACTTAAATTTATGAATGGAGGAGAAAATGCCTGAATATAACCACGACCAGCCGAGTTGGGGATCACGACTCTTGGAAGAGGTCCCTTTTGGCCAACACAAAATCAAATTAATTATATGTTGGAAATAACGATTTTAATTTCCATACCTACTATGTATCACCTTTATACTTCTTTTATATATATATATATATATATATATATGTGTGTGTGTGTGTGTGTGTGTGTTTAGAAGTTTTCCTATTTTTTTGGAGTATTGATATATGTTTCCCATCTGCATATAATTAAAGTGAACTATTATAAATAAACTGCAAGGTGAACTTTAATTTATTTGTCGACATTCATAAATTAATTAATATTGTACTTGTAAGATTATTTTCTAGGATCTAATACTATTCGGGCAATTTAATATTAGTTTTGAATCAAATCAATATCCTAAAGGGTTCAATGGTCTTCTTTTTGTTTCTTCTAAATAATTTATTTAGCTATTTCATAACAGACTAATATGTATCCCGTGTTATATATGGATATCATAATTTATTGTACTGCATAAAAAGATAAAAATAAAATATACTATTCATATAAAATAATATTTACTCTAAATAATTTTCAATGTTGTTCAATAATTAAATAAATAATAATATTTACTCATATTTAAAACTTTTAAATTTAAAAAGGAAAAAGAAAAGTATTGTCGTGTCAAAAAAAATCATATAAAAAAAATCTAAATATATGATCCAAATTAAAATTATAAATAAAATTTTTAGGTATATTAAAGTTATGAATGTTAAATTATGAGCTATTCTAAGCTAATAAATCACAAAATAATGGATTATTATTCACATTGGAAGATGTAACATTATGATTTTTTTACGCACCTTAATATATATGGATGTGAATCATCATTAAAAAGAATAATTACAAAAATATAAATATAAATAAAATAATAATTAAATTATGAAACACAAAGTATTCTTGATGAATTGGATGTTGTGAATCTTCTTTTAGACCTCCAAAGAGATATTTCGCCCTAAACTTGCATAAAATGAATCTTAGCAGTTGTGAACATTTTGAATCTCCTTCCATCTCTCTCTCTCTCTCTCTCTCTAGATAAATAATCTCCTTTCATATCTCAATTCATTTGCTGATGAATATTTTAATTATAAAATATCTTATTTAGTGGAAATCAAAAATCATAGAATAATAGGAGTACGTATTTGGATATGTTAGTAGGTAAGTAAATAGATGAATGGGATAAGGAAGTTTTTAATTTTTGTTATTAGTATTTCAAAAGACCTATCCAATCAATTTTTTAATTAAGAAATTAAAAAATTTAAGATATCAAAAATAACCAAATTGCAGTCAAAGACCGCTATCAAAATCATTTTGTGACTTATTAGATGATTTTGGTTAAAGATCGTTGTATTAGATGTAAACTTTTTATAATGCACATATAGCATTAAACTATATAAATAACAATAAATAAATAAAATAGGCTTATTAGGAAGTAAAGAACAATAAATAAATAAAATTTGAATATGTCGACAATTTAATATCAAAAAAATTAACGAAAAAAGATACGGAAATGAAAAAAAAAAGGTTGGATAATAAAACTTTCATATAATGTTAAACTATATACAAAAAAAATGATTGAGATAAAAAGATGAAATAATATATTGTTGATGATATTGTGTCCCCATTTTAATTTTGTTTAATCCTTTTAAAATTACATTTTAATTTGGGATATGACATATCATATTCATAGACATTTTTTCAAGTTTGAGTTACATAAGTTTTAATTGAATATTCTTTTAAGGAGAAATTTACCATAAAGGACATTGTGTTGATATTTACATTCCTAACATTTTTTAAATCATAACTAATTTGATAGCATTACGTAATATTTTAATTAGAATTTTCTTTATGTATATGTTTTTATTGAAAGTTATATTAAATTTTTATGAAAGAGGGAGAGAGATAGTACAAAAAATATTAAAAATATCATTAGAGATAGTTGGTAGGTTTCAGTAATTAGGAAAGATAATTAATAAATTTACAATTAATGCCAACCAATAAAATAATTCATTTTAAATAATTCAAAATTTTAAGAATTGAGAATTTGGTTAAAATTGTATATTGTGGTCAAAAAATATCCTTCGAATATATAATAATATAGATACAGATAGATATAGATATTGATAGATAGATTTGTTTATCTAAAATAAAGAATTTTATCTAAAAAGAAGGGTTATTATGCAATCGCATACGTATATACCTATTCAGTAACACACGTGGATTAATGTCATTGAAAATTGTATATGAGATTTCCAATTTCCTGTGTTAATAATGGAAGAAATACAAGTGCCCCAGTTGACAATATTGGAAATAAATTGGGGTTTGACTGGATTAATGATTAATGATGTGTTCAACTTTATTTTATTCATTAAATGATCTTTCGTGTTTAGGAAAATCAAAAGAGAAATGTCAAACTGACCGAGCTAGATATAGACTGAGAAATACAAATAAACGTAGAAAATCCAGTCAAAGATGCAAAAATATGAATTTCAAATGTGAATTATTAAACCCCATTTCCTGTAGCCAAAAAAAAATTTATAATAATAAATAAATAAATAAATAAAATAAACCCTATTTCCTAAGACTATCCACTGTCAATCTTATAAAATAAAGTTTGCGTATTTTATATTATTTTTTCCCCATTAAACACATCAAGTAGTTTTGGTATTTCTAAAAATGTATATATAATTTTCTAAAATAAAATATTATTTTTTGACATGGTTTTAAATATGCCCGATAGGCATATATTAATTTTTTTTTCCATAAAAAATTGTATATATGTAGATATATAAATAAAGCAGAATGATTTTTTTTTTTTTTTTTTTTTGTGGAGGATGTGATGCTAGTAATGCATTCGAACCATAGGAAAAATTAAACAAAAGTGTATTAAAAATATTTCGTCAGGCCCATACATGTAATTATTAAATATAATCAATTGAATTATAGTTTAGCGGTCAATTTGAGGCATTAAAACTCTAGTTAGATGTACAAAATTTGTCTCGATATTTATATTGAATTAATTAATATATTAAGTGATTTTCTAACATCAATTATGTAATTATTATGTTTTGGAAATAATTTCTCAAGGGGACATGGAAGATTGTGATCTTAACTTCCAGTTTGGCACATTTTATTTGAAAATTGTTACTCAAATCTAGTTTAGCAGAACTTAACAAATCGTATGGTAAGTATATTGTATTTTTTAAGTAATTGATCATTTTTTTTAAAAAATTATACACTAATTACAGGACAAGTTTAAAATATTGGTCACATGATTAACACTGATTCGATAGAATTGAGTTTCAACTAAAATTTCTCTATTCTAGAGCTATTTCTTTGAATCATGTGAAAAGGTAAACTTGTGTACCTATCCACAAAGATATAATGAATTTGGAAATGTATGCAGTGCACAAAGTGAATTAGTGAGAGTTGAAATTGTATTTACAAAATGATATTAATTGGTTGGAAGAAATAATTTTACGACCTAGTTTTCCATCGATTCATATTTTAAGATGGTTATTTGGGAAACAACGTCAAAATAAATCAATATAAACATATCAACATTTGGCACTTGACATTAAAGTAATTATTTTGACGTTAAATCTATTTTTACATACATAATTTTGGATCGATTAAATAATATTTTTATCCAAGCACGTATAATTTAAATTGCACACCTCACCTTATACGACTTTGAATATTTTGTTGTCAAATTTGTTCACGAAACTCGTGATCAATTCACCAATTAGCTTCTTTTACCAGTCTTTCCCATATGCATCCACGTACTCAATACCAAATGGACTGGCAATGTCATCACCAATATGTAATTGCTTAGCAAGATCATCAAGTTTAAATTTTAACAATTAATTTTCTATGTTGTCAGACAATTTAGCCTTCAGTTATAATATGTGCATTGTCTATCATATTATGCTGCAAAATTTTTAGTTCACAAGACAATCAATTGAACCACATATTTATATTCTTTTTGATAGAAAGTAAATAATTTATTATATATCAGTTGATTGCATCAATTACTAACTACTAGTTAGTCTAACGGGATAATGCTTTAAATCCATTAAGCAAGGTTTGTGCATAGTTTAAATTCTGGAGTTGTACATGGAGCAACGTCGTTGAGAGAATCGCCCTCATATTCGACATTTGCAGTACTCGAATCCCAATTAATCAGTGAGTGGATCGGAACTGGCCGGGCATCTAAGACCAAAAAAAAAAAAATGATTACATCAATTATTACAAATTCTTAAATAGAAAAAAAATATTATGGTAATAAATTGTGATTTCAACAGATTAACAGCCAAATTTGTGGGACTTAAATTAAAAATCCTCAACCCTAAAATTGGATTTAAAAAACAAACAATAAAAAAAAATTAAGAACTCGAGCACTTGATGTCTTGGCTTCTCAACCTTCACATCGAGGCCAGGGTTTACCAGCAAATTTCATAGTTAAATTCAAACGTACGAAATTTTTTGAAAAAGTTAGGCCATAATTCCCATTAAATTCAAACTTTAGAAAATCTCAAATTAATTAATACAATCATTGAATTGTCTTGTCAAAAGTTTGAGCATTTCATTGTTTGTGACAGTTTATAGATTTATTTAAAAACATTAAAACTTAAAACATCCTTGATGTATTGTAACATTTTCTCTCTAAGAACTTTCGCGGTAATGGAAAATGAGTATTCTTGGTCTAACATTATAACACAAGTTCAACAGTGGGTGGATATATATATATATATATATATATTATGTACTGTAAATTCATCATGTATAGACTCTAGGAATGAAATACATATATATGTTACCCTTGCACATATGTAGATTATGTACTGTAAGCTTATCATGTATGGACTCTAGGAATGATACAAACACACGCACACGCACACGCACACGCATATATGCTATTCAAATCAAGAGACTAATTAAGTCAATGAACTTATTCGAGGAATAATATGAACTTTTTTAGATCAAAGGTGAACAATATGGTGGAATATCCTTTTCTTTGGAATCCAATATAAACACACACGGATATTTATATGTGTATTAAGTCAAAGGATATGATGATGCTTCTTTTATATACATACATACATATATATATATATATATATATATATATGGTGCACGTACAAAAGGGAACTTAATTTATCTCAATATAACAAAATATTCGTGCTAAAAAAATCATTCAAAATTAGAACTTTTATGTTGAATGGATTTGTTTGTACATGTCAGCGACACCACAGTTCTATGACTGCCTTTACACTTCCACAAAATCGGAATTTATGCCGACTAGTCTAAAGGTGGGAGAAGAATTTATAAAGTGCTGCATATGCGGCTCATAATAATAGATAAAAGAAATGTATAAATTAAAAGAGGTGGTCACATATACATACACATATATATATATATATATATATATATATTTCTTGTATCCATGCAATTTGTACATTTCCCCTACTTGTAGTGGGGATCCATGCAATTACTTATTCAATCAGTATGCAATTCTGTTAGAATTTCGTCACAATTGTTGTACATTTTGTGTATTTAAGTCCTTTAAACAAATTTATATATTATATATATGTTTTTCAATTCTAATAATATTCATAAAACTAAAGAAAATAATAATCTGATAGCGAAAAGAAGTTCAAATACAGAACCGAAACCATGCGTCACCGAAAAAGAAATGTTGACGCAAAAGCTTTAGCGATATGTACACAAATTAGATTGTGGAATTTGTGGACTTGGAACTTTGCTAAATTGAACTTGTACGCGCGTGTGTAGGTATATTTCAAAATACCTGCACGTATGACATATATAATTAATTTGTAATAGATATGCTCTCAAGTTTGAAGACCTTTTTCTTTTTTTCTTTTTTTTCCTCCTATTGAAATCAAGTTCAATTCGCTGAATATAAATTCCGCGTATTAATTTAAGGGAGAATTACACTGATTACCCCTGAGATTTGGCTAATTTACGAAAAATTTTCTATTTTTTCAAAAATTATCAAAAAACCCCTAAGGTTATATCCATATTACAAATTTGTTTGAATTTTCGAAAATACCCATTCCCTTTTTTTGGGTGATTTACACTGACCACCCTGAGATTGGGTTAATTTACGAGAAACCCCCTGTGATTTTAAAAATTATCAAAAACCCCCGAGGTTATATCAATATTATAACTAGCACCTACTTAGGTTGACTTATCAAATATATTAAATCATTTTTTCCCCTCTGTAATATTATTATCAAAAAAAATTTATATAATAAATTTGAAAAAAAAATGTGATTATTTATTCAAATAAATATTCTGAATTTAATGCATTAAAGGTATCTACCAACACATCAAGTATGTTATATTATCGCTAATACGGAGTACATTTGAAGAGAAATGAGTTAGAGTCCTCAAGCTAAATAAAGTTTTCAAGTGCATTATTTAATTTTAATTTTTTATTTCAATCAATGTTTATATTTCTCATTTCACATAATGGATATATACGATGCATATAATTATATTTTTCTCAAATATAAATTTAACACATATTATGTATATTTAGTATAAATTCATAACATTAAATTTGAAATATTTATTTGAATAAGTAATCACATTTTTTTTCAAATCTATTACATGAAAATTTTATGATAACAATATTACAGAGGAAAAAAAAAGAATTAATATTGTTGATAAGTCAACCTAAGTAGGTACTAGTTGTAATATTAGTATAACCTCATGGGGTTTTTGGTAAATTTTGAAACCACAGGGGGTTTCTCGTAAATTAACCTAATCTTAGGGTGGTCAGTGTAAATCACCCAAAAAAAGGGAAATGATATTTTCGGAAATTCAAATAAGTTTGTAATATGGATATAAACTTTGGGTGTTTTTGGTAATTTTTGTAGGGAATTTTTCGTAAATTAGCCAAACCTCAGGGATGGTCAATGTAATTTTCCCTTAATTTAATTTGAGCGACGAATGCTCAAGTCTGGAGTTGGGGACTAGAATCAATTATATTTAAAGAGTTTGAATTCATGATTTTTCTGTCGAAAACATTCTAATTCACGTATGTATAACTAGAAACTAAGTGTGATTATGTGTCTCTTTAATTATATTTTTCGTAGAGACAATTTTGGTTGTACATGTTAATTTAGACATGCTAAATTGCTAATGCCAATAATTGACAAAATGGAAGTCGAGTTAAAAAATTAAAGTTTTCATGAATATATATTTTATGGTTACCTTTTGCTTTATCACAATTTTAACTACACTAATGTTTCTAATTTTAATTCTATAAATGTTATCGCTGTTGATAATTAATGGCAGAAATTTGTGTGTAAATTATTTGTCATTATATATAACTGAAGTGATACGAAGTGGAATTTTCACTGTATATACTTGTGTGAACTGAATGTAACTGTATGCGGTATAAATATAATATATGGTACATAATAAGATAACAAGGTCACGTAAAATAAATAAATAAATAAATAGCCTCGTAGTTGATGAGATATATTGAATTCAAAGTTGTATCGTTTTACAGAGAATCAAGTTGGACGGGGAAAATCAATTATTTAAGTAAAAAGTAGAAGAATCTGAATTGAAATTGAAATTGAAATTGAAAATGTCTAGTTATTGGGTATGTACGTGTATCTATCTCTTCGCTTCTTTCAATTCAACAATTATTATTATTAACTCATGAAAAAACAAAAGTAGCTGAAGACCATGTTATCGTCTCCCATGTCGTGTAAGTCCAAGACCTCATCAATTTCTTGTTACATGTCATCACATATTTGCACTTTTCAAGAACCCTTTTTGTGCTGATAAGATGAGAGAGAGAGAGAGAGTTGGGGTGTGTGTGTGTGTGTGTGTGTGAGAGAGAGAGAGAGAGAGAGAGAGAGCGAGAGAGAGAAAGAGGGGTTATCCGCCGGCTAATGCCATGAAAACTGCCGCCTCACCAACTTGGACGTTTTTCTACGTACATTAATCGCACAGTTGCAGACTTGCAGGTATTCTGATTCGTGAACATATATCACATACTACAATTTGTTCATCAGTGTTAAACACAATCTGTGAATGGGGCTCTGTACACTGTATCTTAATTCCTTCGACCGTTAATTGTTGCTGACATTACAGTTTTTTTGGGAGAATTAACAATTTAATGTCAATGTTTGCCCTATATCTCGGGAACAAAAAAAAATTAATTAAATATATTACAAGTATATCTTGATCACCCTTGTATTAATAATATTTCAAAAGACATATATATATATATATATATATAAATCTTCCTGGTACCATATAGTTTGTGAAACTATGGTTTATCTTGCACAGATATAATTGTTAATTGTCAGAATAATTTAATTTTATGATTATTGACTATATACATAATTTATATCATTTTTGAAAAATAATATTTGTTTATATAATTTATATTTTTAATGTAAAACATGTATGACCGAATGAGATGTTCATCATATAAGATAAGATAGCTTTTAGTGTTAATTTTACTATTCATTAATATACTTATTCTATAGTACTCTAAATTTCCATATTTAAAAATATATTTCAAAGTTCTCTAAGCAAACAAAACATACCGATCATTAAATTTCATTGGATTCCTACATAGTAGGACAAAAAAAACAAAACACATACACATCATTTTAAAATATGAGAGAGAGAGAGAGAGAGATATTGTAAGGACCCGTATTCTCACTTCAATTATGCATATATATAGCTATACCTAAATATATATAATTTACATGTTTATATGTATGAATTTCCATAATGATTATGCTTTGTGATACATGCTCGTTTTAATTGCAATATATACAAGTTTTAGGATTATTTCTTCTCTTAAGTAATCATCATGCAAAATATAAAATTCAAGAAAATCCATGTATGCATGTGTGTATATATATATATATATACACACGGTTTTTTTTTTTATATATGTATGCCTAGAATTAGGAGATTTTCATCTAAGTCTTATAAAAGTGTCAGTTTTACCAAAATGTGACATTTTCATAAAATAATCTTGAAAATGAGTATTTAACTTACCAAGTTATAAGACAAAATATATGTAACAAGTGACTTCTTATAAAAATTTGGGGTTTACTCAATAAAATCATTGTTGTGTGTACTTTTGAGTTAAAGTTGGTCATTCTATTTAATATAGTATAACTATGTTCCCCTGATCTTAGCTAGAAGTCTCAGGTCGTCATAGATGGAATGAAAGTATGTTCCAATCTGTCTTTATGAGCCGGATGTAGACCATATATTAGCGAGTCCCCTTGGATCTCAGGACAATGAAGACATACTGGTGTGGCACTATACACAAAATAGAATTTTCTTAATTAGAAGTGTGTACCACTTTGCAAACAAGTTGGACTCAATATAGCAGCCGGGACCTCGATCGAGAAAAGAGTGATGGAGCTTTCTTTGGTCAACTAGTGCGCCTACCAGAGTGAAACTATTGGCTTGGAGAATTTATAGAGATGCCATACCCACAACTTAAGAACTCATCCTGGGCAGAGCCCTGCACACTGAAGCTTTATCTCATGATATGTGTCTGAACGTGTGTGAAAGGTTTCAACAAAATCTGAGACGGACCAAAAAATTGCCCGATTTCATGATGGTACCCTAACGCCGGCGAGCGATATACTGGGGGGCCTATAGTACCTTCTGTACATGTCCATTTGCTTTAATTTTTTTGTATTTCACCATGGACGTGTGTGAAAGGTTTCAACAAAATCTGAGACGGACCAAAAAATTGCCCGATTTCATGATGGTACCCTAACGCCGGCGAGCGATATACTGGGGGGCCTATAGTACCTTCTGTACATGTCCATTTGCTTTAATTTTTTTGTATTTCACCACACGATATATGTCTAAAATTTTGTGCAAAGTCTCAAAAATATCTCAAGCGGACCAATTGAGGTATAGAATTATTATTAGTAGTTTATTTAATTTATGACCACTACAAGATATTGAAAAAATACTGTTTCGAACATGCATCCAATACAAACCTGTTGAACACCAATGTCAAATGACAACCCTCTTCAATTTTGCAAATAAAAAGCAATATTTGCAAGCATAGGTAGCATTCAATTAAACATCGAGTTGGCTTAATATGCAAAAAAATAGCCAAAGTGATGCATATATCAATTGATTGCTAGGAAGGCACATGTTTTGAGCACACCTCCCCTTCAAATTTATCAAAACGGGTAAAACATCTTGCCCCAAAGAGAGAAGGAACAAATAGGAGAAAGTGATTCTTACATTATCAGATATTCTTGCGCAAAATTTCATCAGCGATAGGGAAATCGGGCAATATATCCACCGGAACCTGGAGTGAAATAATCAGAAACTTAATCAAGCAATATTTCAATGTCCATATGAAATATGGAATCAGAAAGTGTAATCTTTCTTTACTTGCACATAAAGAATTTCACCGTCAGGAAACAGCAAACGGGTATATAATAATGTCAATTACATGTTTTGAGGAACATATGAAGAAAGTTAATATAATTTTATATCAGGGGACATTTCTCTTTTTGAGTATCTTAGGGGTGTAGAAATACCAAATACTGAGGATTAAGCTGCATTGTGCTGTGGGTCCCACTGCTCGTGTGGCTCAATCCTCACTACTTGTTAATTTCAAATCTCTGACACCACAAGAGACTTGAAGCTCATGCTCTTATGTTGTTTCAAGAAACTGTCGTCATTTCTTGTGTGCTTAGGGATGTCAACCTATATATGTATGTGTACTTACGCTACGTCATAACGTAAGCGGATTGATCATTTATTCAACGAAAGATTGAAGAATTAAAATGACTGGCAACTCGGGCAATCACCATAGATAAAATTTATTTATAATATACGCTCGCAATTTTAAGTAAAAAGACAAAACCCATACCCTAACATTTTCCAGTTTTTCAAGCGCAGATTTCAATGGTTGCGTCATCACACAATGCTTCGAAAGAAGAGTTCTTGCAGAGTCTTTGTCACCTCTTCCTTGTATTGTAAGAATCTCCCGGCTTAAGCTCTCAACCGCACCTTCAACCTTCACTCACACAAGATAAAATGACAAGTTTTATCAGCTCGTGAGTCATGAGATGTTAGTAATGGCAAGTTTGCAATTGGTACTCTCTCAAAATTAAGGGAAACTGTTTAGATCTTAATAAATAAGTTGAGAATCGCTTACTTATTTTAAAGGAGCTTATATAATCCTAATATCTTATTTTATGAGCTTATATCGTCAATATTTTTTACCAAACACCCCATGGCACAGATCATACCTTATCAAAGTCAACATAAAATGTTCCGTCAGGCTGTAGCACAAAGGCGCCCTTCTCAAATAAATAATTGAACTGCAATGCTTGCCCTTTCCTACACATATTTGACAAAATAAAGGTTGTACCCCTGATGTAAATTACAGTAGTAAATGACGGGCTTACCCATGAGCTTCCTCTAAGCCAAAACGTACAGAGCGGAAGCAACCAGCAAGGAAAGAAACGTACATGGATTTAATCAATGTCTTTGGCAGTATATTCTGTTTGCATACAAGAAAATGCACTTTAAGAAGACCCGAAAATACATCCTATTTTGACTAAATAATCCTGATCAATAAACTGGGAACCAAATGGGATCATAGAAACTATTCCTCAACAAGCTGAAGCAGATTGCTAAGGAAGTCAAGATGGTATAACGAAATGGTCCAAACAATGGGATGGATCACCTAGAAAAGAGTAATAATGGGAGGAGAAGAATTTAAAGGGGAAAAAAGGATCAAGAAAGGAAATTCAAATGTCATTTAGTTACCTTGTTAACAAGAAATCTTAGGGCCCAAAGGCCAACAATGTCAGCTTTGGCTTCTTCAAGAGCTGAGTGAAGTTCTTGCAACTCCTGTGTCATACAACAGAGTTCTTCAACTGTGAGGGGGAAAAAAATTCAAAAATCATACAAGCCAAATGCAGATAGTCAAATATTATTGGTTTTTCAAATTTCTTTCTTTTCCTTTGAAGAAAATTATTTATCACCATAAAGAAAAAATGTACTCCAATACTGGCCAGCAAAGGATCAAGATATAATATTTACTTTTTTCCTTATTTTCATGAAAAGAGAAATCACAAATGGAGGAGAATTCATCATCACAAAGAAGGGGCAGCAAAGAGCAATGTTAAAAGTAATGAAACATACCAATCTCACAGTGGACTTCTGACCATTGGGAAGGGTTATTGTATGTGGTCCAATACCGTGGCAACACTCATGACAAATTGTGTGGGTGAAAAAAGAATCAAAGTCTACATATTTACGCTGTTCTTCTATTATGCATATATCAGCTATAGGCTGAAGAATAAGCTTGAACCTGGTCAAGAGAAGCAGCCCAGATATGTACATAAACAGCTCACGCAAAAAGGCATCAATAAAGACGTGAAAATCAATATGAAAAAATCTTAAGAGCCAAGATTGATAGTTTGACCAAATTTTAAATAGAGAACATCTTGAGAAATGGAATGTACTTTGCTTCTGAAACATTCTTGAGCATGACCATAGAGGTTCCTCTATCTTTTACTATCCGCTCATCATTTGGAAGATTAAATGCAACAGTTTGTGGACCCTTTACATCCTGTCAAAAGAAAGTAAAACTAACTTAAAATGATTCTTTGCTCCAAGATTTTGTATAAAGCACTACTCACCCCAGCATTATAAATAAGCCGCACGACTCGAATGGGAGCAGCAGTCACATCTTCAGACTTATAAACGTCGTCCATGGGAAGATTCTTCTCCAAAACCTAGCAAGGGAACCTTTTGATAAGAGTGGACAGGATTTCCAAATGATTTAAAAAGAAAGAGAACTCAAAACACACCTGTAAATGGTCACCAAATAGTTTAAGTTGAGCTGTTGCCTCATCGTCCCGAACTCCAATGAATGCCTCAAACGTGGCCTAGGGTGCAAATCATGAGTAAAGGCAATACCAGTTAGAAAGAAAAAGCTATTTTAGAAGTATTTTCTTGTTTGTCCTTTTTCACGGATTGGCTGGCGTGTGTGTGGCGGGTGGTGTTGTGGGTGGGGTGGGGGGGTCAACTTTCCATTTGCTATCTGCAATGCAACAAGTTCTTCTTTCACAAGAAATTGTAATCATAAATAGAATATTTTGGGCATCCACTTGGAACCGCACTTTCAAACAGTTTGCTCCGATTCCCTCACTTCCAAACATGCCATGACCAAAAGAATGACTTCAATATATCATAAGACAAAGCAAAATGATGTAGGAATACCTTGTACCCAAAAATCATGTCTTCATATGTCTCATATGGTCCAATAGTAATATCCAGCTTTGAATCCTTGAAGATGAAAAAATAAAGAAAAATAAAATTTTCTGCTCATAACATGCAAATAGAAAGCAAATTTCAAGTTTCTCTTTGGACTTGCATACTATAGAGCGTAGCATGTACGCTGCTATAATAAGAAGATACTGCAAAAGACCAAATAATAGTCTACAATAAAGGGCGTAAACTTGTTCAATATCTCTTCCCCTTCTCAACTCAGATATTGCAACTTTTTACTTAATTAGTAATTAATCATCTCCTTTTCCAAGAGAGGATTAACATACTTAACAATTGTCAAAATGGTAAGATTTGATTTCACCATCAAGAAATGAATAATAGTTCCTTCCAATTTTCCAGCATCAAAGTTACCGAGACAGAGTTTTAGATGGAGTCGAAAAGGTAGGTTTTTTTTCGTTCATTTACATTATTTCCCAGAGTGGCAGTGATTGAGAATTAGTGAAGTCACATCACGAATTTAATTGAGAAGATATTTTTAGTAAAATAATCCATTTTAGGGAACAGAATCTTAATCTTCTTATGTCCTGGAAAGGAAATATCAGTAATAAAATTGGGGGGGAGAGAGGAGATATGTTAAAGATAAATGTAACTGCACTAAATACAACAGTCACTTTTTGGTGACTAAAACAGACATAAAGCATGTCTGATTGGTCAAAGAAAACTGTTGTGAACTAACCAATTCCATCCAGGCAATATCTGAATCATAGTACTCATTTGACAGGAAGGCATCAGCCTTGCTATGCAAGAGCTTCTTCAAACTGCACCAGTAAAAATCATTCACTGAAAAACAAAGTTCCTTTTGCCTTCTGTTTTCACCAACTTAAATTTCATGACCGAGTAAAATTTACCTAGAAGAGCTGGCCAAGTCACCAGCTTTATGCAATAAATCAGAAGCTTTTGTAAGGAACGAAGTGTATTCTTCCGAGTAAGGTACAATATATAGATCATGAGCATCACTACTGCTGCTGGGTGTGGTGGCTGACAGAGACTCTTCCAACATTTTTTCACTTTTCCTTTTGATAACAGTGAAAAATCCTGTTGCTTCTTTCTTCTTGTCTTCTGGGAGACTATTTTTCCATAAATTAAATTCCTGTAGAGCAGAAAATATTAAAAATCTTGAATTCACAAAAATGGCCGTTGCATGAAGACAAGGATATTAAAAGTACATTTAGAAGCTACATATAAATGGAGGGTCAATCACACTGACCTCCCCTGTAACTATGTATAATTATATAAACTTCGCCTGTTAGTCTGAAAATTACACATAGCCCATTTTGATCATTGAAATTTAATGTAAGCTGGAAGAACGTATTAAGAAACTTGACAACACCACCAGAAATGTTAGAAAAAAGTTGAAAAGCTCGCTAATATTTGAATTATAACATCGTTTGACCACGTCTAATGATCAAGAGGAGGAGGAGGTAGCTGTAAGGCAGAAATAAGTTACAAGGGATGCACGTGTAATTTTGAAACTAAGAGGGATGTTTGTGAAATTGTACATAGTTATATAGGAAGGCACTCTAGTTACTGCAATAAAAAAAAAAAGGCATTATGACATATCCTGTTACCATTTTGTCCATATCTGGAGGGTAAAAATTTGCACCAGGTGGTTTCACAACAGGAAATGCCGCCCTATATTCAATTCCCTTCCACCCAACCACTGGCTTTGTAGCACTAGGAAGCAGCTTCACAGACGAGTCTGCAGTTGTCAAAAATGCCTCATTTTCGTCCAAACAAGACCTTCCAAGGGGAAAATATAAAGTAAAACTTAGATGAACTAGGTAGTGTAGAAAGTGAAACAGAAGACATCCACAAAAATTCAGAATCTTAGCCAAGATCAGAGACCTAATAAAAGGATGCCTGATAAGAAGCTTCAACAATGTAATAGTAGTAACAATGGTAAAATTTGTCAAATTCTTCCCAGAAAATGATTTAGAAGTACGCTAAGACACCATATTTTGACATATAGATGGATATAGACCAACTGTAAGAGAGAGCAAAGGGAGAAGCAGCAGCATTATGCTAGGCAAACTATACCATGGACATTTGTTGACTAGATAATACAGCCATTTTGATTTGTTCAATTGAGATTCATCGGCATGCAGCTCTAGCCAATCTCTTAAAGATGGATTGCTGTACCAAACCTAGTTTTACGAACAAGTCAAAATGAGACAACACAAAAAAGAAACTTATGTACGATCATCCTTCAACAAAGCTAAAAGAATAAGGCATTATTTTCAATGAAACAGATGATTAAGAAGGCTAAACTAGGAATCAGCTAAAATAGATTTCACTTATAAGCAAAACAAACAGTGTATGGTAAAGGATATCCCGCATTAACAGGGCTAGAAATACAACCTGCAGGTAGAAAATCTGGTCCATTATTCTTGCAGCTTTAACAAGTAAAGTTAGAGCTTCCTTGTCTGCATTGCTGAGCCCTGTTAACTGTAAGGCAAAAGGCGAGAACAAAAGGTTACAATAGAACCATAGACTGTCATCAATAAGGTTGATACGTTCTCCACGGGAATAAATTATATTGTTTTCTCCTTCTAAGGGATAGATGTGAGTCTACAGTGTTCTACAATCTTTAGTCCATCACAAAGGCAATAAAGCAACCTTATACGAACATAGCTACGATTTTAACCTGTTCTGCTGTATATTCCCGTACTAATAGAGAACTTCTAAATATCATTTATATAGCAGGTTAGATTGAGATCATTTGTAATATTTCCCTTCTGCCAGATTACAACAAACTACAAGGAATTTTTTTAAACGAAAAGTCAAATTTCTGTGAAGTGCCAAAGGTTGGCAAGTTAGATGGCTTCTTTTCTTGGCTCCTGACACTCATAGTCTTTACTAAGTAAACTAGTAAGTGTAGACTTGATGAAGTTAGTTGGTACTATCCAAGATTCAATGCGGGAATGGCTTGTTGCCACACACACTGAATGTTGTAGTTATCATTTGTTCATTTGAATCCAGAACATCAATTCTTCATAAATGCAATCATGTTAAGATGGGGACGATAAGGTCTTAAAAATTAAAACCTCTGCATCAAGGGAAACACGAGCATAACGGTTCAACTGCTTTTGTAGATTCAAAGCACGTGCTTCAACATTTTGTTTGTACCTAGAAATACACAAGTCCAGTGCATCAGCATGAATCATTATGCAGGAACTTACTGTCATAATCATACAATATCTAGAGAAACTATTTTGAGTTCATGAACATATTATTTACACATATACATACATCAAAAGGAGAAGTTTTAACAATTAAGTGAATTAACAAACAATTAAATTAGGGTAGAGTAAAAGTCAATCTACTCAGGTGGAGATAAAAGATAAAAAGAGAAATGTGGAAAGCATCCAAAGACTTCACAGCATACCTTTTTGACAAAATTTCAAAGAGCTGGCCGTATTGCTCATTTACATCGTAAGGCACATATTGAGGATCTTCTTTCGCAAGCAAGCTTCTATACTCCTCTAAAGATATATATTTAACAGCTGAAACTTCAGATTCCTTCAGACAACAAACACAGGATGACGAAATTATAAGCAGAATAGGCATTTCCACTGAGATTGTCTCAATTAAGTGATAGCACACTTTATTTCTGAATGTACTATGAGGTGCAAAAATGACCTAGAGTATAGTGTCAAAGAATTCTCCATGGATGCTTCTAGATACACCAAAAATTACAGTGTCACAACACGAAAGTAACAAGCACTTAACACAAATTAAACCACGTTTGTTCATAAAATAAAAGGAATATAAAGTAACAGCTAAATTCCAAGATTCTTTCAGTGACAAATAGAAACCTCCAGACCTGAAGAGTAAAGGCCTCCAATGGAATCGGATCTTTTGTTGTGACAAGATAGACATCATTGTATTCGTTGTTAATGAACTTCCCATCATTTATGACACTGCAAAAGAAATACATAAATTTACCATATACAATTCAAAATCTGGTAGCAAATACATGCCTCGTGACTAAATAAATAATCTAATTAGTGCAACAAGACAAAAGAAACCAATATGTTGAGATTCTGAAATCCAAGGAGATTTTAGCACAAAATTAGAAGGGATTATGGAACGAGAGACACAAACTTTTTGGCACCATAGCCTGCAACAACGGAAAATCCATCAACTATTTCTTTCAATCTAGAAATTAACCATCACTATAGTGACCAAAACTTCCCCACTCAAATGTCAAATATTACATACTTCGTCATTTTCATTCATATTACCTCCATGCTTCAGTGTCAAAATGCCATGTTTTAACTGTTTGAGAAATGATGGATGCAACAACTTTAGCATAAGTACCAAGTATATGTAGAATGAAAGCATGATAAATACTCAAATTGCAATTTAGTTGACCAACCACTCTTGAAGGAAAACAAATAGCAGTTCAAATGCATCCTTCGGAAGTATAATACCAAGCTCTTCATTAAGCTCCCTCCTGTAAAGCATGATTAAAAATTTCCTTCAGGCACAAAAGATTTGAACTGCTGGAGACAATAGATCATCAAAAGTAGTTTGATCGAGTTAAAAGATGTAACAATAGTACAAGGACCACCCATTAGTTAATATATTAAAGAAAAAAGGCAAATTTTGAATTTACTCGTGCAATTAAGCAGCTAAATACAGATATATTTGCAATAACATTAGCCATATTCCACTACGAACAAATTGATAATTACACTGTAATTTCCAGGCTTCATGGGACTATGCATGACATTTTACCATCACTAATCGGGCTTTTATTCAAAACAAAATTATACATGTTCAGATATAGAGCACAATGAAGTAAATAAAACGTAAAGAATGTTCAAAAACATTTGAACCAGCTTGCCTGTCTACCATGCATGCGCTCAGACAAGAAAAGATGCTGCTAATAGGAAAATTTAATGAACATGGTATGATTTTAACTTACTTTGTCGTCTAGTCATACGTTAAGGAGGTGTTAACAAACACTAGAATTAAGCACTTTTCAGCTTCTGGCGTTAAAAAAGCATGGTTGGAGCATTTGGTTGACTAATTTTAGCTTCTACTACTACTACAAAAAAAGCTAAAATGAGCAATAGCTAAAAGCATCACAAAGTGCTTTTCTGCCAGCTTCTGTACTTCTTTTAATTATTTTAATTTCTCTCACACTGTATCTTTTTGGTCAATCCAATTATACCCTTTTATGTCCACCTTTGTAAGGGTATATGAGTAATTTAACAAAAATCACATTAGTTTTTCAATTTTTTTTTTCCAAACACTCATTTACTGCTTGTTTGTACTTTTTACTTTTTTTTCACAAACACCCCTCTCTTCTGCCACAACTTTTTATAATTTTTCTACAACTTAAATTTCTCTAAAAGTAGTAGCATTTGAAAACACCCCCTATAATGAACTGAATCTCATCATTTTGTTTATGCATTATAACATATAGATCACATAAGCATTCCACTGTACAAGTTCCTAACATGGCAGCTCCTTCAAAACTTCATATATGAACCAATATGCAACATATATATTTCATGTCATTTTTTTTTTACCACATTTTTTTTTTTTTAATGTCAACATCAATCAGAATATTGGCTGAAGAAATTTGATTTCTGAAGTCAACAGGTACCTACCAACATAAGAGAGAAAACAAAAAAGAAGTATGGAGGAGTCTAAAAAGACATTCCCCATTCTGAAACTTTTTCTACTCTGAAACATAGGTTTAATGTAATATTTGAAACACTAGTACGGACTACCCAAACTCAGTAATTTTTAGCTAATAATATAGGTAGATTAGCCAGGAGTTTAGACTGTTTAGTCATTTTGGATGCAGGCAAAATGCAAACTTCACGGTTAGGAGACGGAGATAATTAAATGGCAATATCAACATTCATGAGTTTCATTTGTTAGTACTATATGATGATAGCTCATAATTCAGAATTATTAAGGTCATGCCAGATGGCAATGGATGGCTGCCACAATCAGCTGATGTCTATGAAATGGCGCCTGATGAATACACAACGATCCCTTCACAGGGAGAAAAATATATTGAAGAAAAAGAAAAAAAAAAATGAACAAAAACATATAAGGATTATCTGCACCAGCAAATCGCTTGGTGGTAAGCTTTTGAACCTACAAACAGATTGGTTGAGGGTTCAACTCACAGACGGGTAGTTGGGGAACCAACAAAGATCCTCTATGTAAGAAATAAAAATTTAAAAACTTACGGAAAAATGCATATAAGGATTATCGATATGGAAAACATGAGCGTGCCGAAGAGGATAACGAATAATACAGCTTTGAAAGAAATAAAGCAGGGGATTCGAAAGTCACAACATTTTTCACCGGTACATTTCAGCTAAAACAGCTCAATCAATTACAATCTTGTCAAACGCATGAACAATACCTTGCTGTGACAAGAGATGAATCTCCAGCTGATATATGACCAGCACTAGAAACGTCCCAAAGACCAGGCCAGGAATCTTTACATTCAGCACGCCGTTGAAGAAGGAGTTCTTGTGTGCTCTCAGCAAATATCCACACATGAACAGCTCGATGGTAATCACCTGTCTCTATGGACATCCCCTCTATAAAAGAAAATGGCACATATGACTACTACTAAAAGAAATTAATTATTGTTCATTTTTGTCTCTATAAAACAAGGCTAAAATAGAAAGAACAAGGATAGAAGTTTGAAAATTACAACGTCTGGTGGTTAAGGAAGCGGCTAATGTAATGACCAGGAAGTACGGTCATTTGAAAAACTTCTTCACTTTTTAACTAATAAATTCGTATGTACATGCCATCAGCTTAAAAAAGTCAGGCTAGTGTTTTCGTACTGTGCTTTGTCCCTGACATAAGCATAATCTCTGTAGTCTGTTCTGCTACACATCAAGCTGAAGTTTCTCTCTAATTTTCTGTTTTATGTTCTTTATAATTGATATAAGTTAGGAGCTCTTAGATATGAGTTTAATCTATAAGTTATATCCAACATGTCCAAATTTGATTGTTGGTTAAGAAATATAATTAGCTATAGTACATTTCAATTCACATGTAAAAGTACATGTATTGTTGTATCTAGCTACACACAATCGCATTGGATCAAGAGCATAACTTGCCTAAGCCACAGAAATAGTTAGATTCGAATCAAGAAGGATAGCTCACTCTAAAATAAAGGTATGTGCAGTCATAGTTAATACAGCATGCTGTTCTCTAACAACAAATCCCAAAAACAAACAATTAAAAAGAAATAAAGAAAAAATTTGGAACTACTCAGTTCAGTCAAAAGAAAAATGCAAGTAGAGGAAGTGCTCTCCAAGAAACAATTCCTAAACTTCCAGGAAAATTTAACTGTTGTATTCCAAGAATTGAAATAGACATTTATGTGCACATAATACATAGTCCAAAATAAAGCAAGAACGGTAAAAGCCGTTGCTTTCATAACTCAGTTAAACATCCAAGAAACACCAAAAAATAAATAAGGGGGAGAAAAAATATCTGCTCGACTCTAAATCATCATCGCCTAGAAAACAAAACCAAAAAAAAAAAAAAAAACGGAAGTTGAAATAGACCTTTACGAAACATAATAATCCAAATAACCCACGGATGGTAAAAACCATTGCTTTCAATACACTCCTTTCAAAGAAAATCTCAAGGTTGGGGGGGGGGGGGGGGGGGGGGAATAAATAACAACAAAAAAGAATCTGATTGGCGCTAAATCATCACCGCCATGAAAACGAACGAAAAACCCACGAGCCCATGTAGATTAAGCACTCAAATTCAATGAATTTACTATTAAGATGACAAAAATCACACATTTTATACATTAATTTACTTGTACATCTGACCTGGGTTTAGAGATACCAGTTTTGTCTCCAGTTTTGGTGAGGACATCAAAATATTCTTCTTGGGTTATTTGAGCCATCGTGTGCTGACTAGAAGGGCTGTAACAATTTTTAAGCGTTCGCTGAGTAAACCGTGTGACGGCAAATATAGTGGGACTGAGCGGATGGATGGAACAATAAAAAATATTTATAAATATTTTCTTTTTGGGGCCTAATTGGAAAACCGCTAATGTCTTTTAAATCAAAGTTCCAGTTAATTATTATCAATAAAAAATAAAAATAAAAATAAAGAGAAAAACAAAGGAATAAATATGCCGCATCCAATAAAGCAAAGACTACGTTATCAAGTGGGATGACTTTAGATAGAGAGAGAGAGAGAGAGAGACTACGTTATCAAGTAGGCTGACTTGAGAGAGAGAGAGAGTTGTCGCTTGGAACCCGTATAAGCCAACCAGCCCGGCATATATATTAGGAATCATTGTAAGACGGAATCAAATCTTAAACGAGATAATTGATAAATCCTATTCTATACTATTTAATTAAATGTGAAATTTTTTGACTTATTTTCTATGTTAAATCGTGACCTTTTCGAAAAACACTCAATTCAACCAACCCTCAATCCACCTTGTTTGAATAAATAATTTTATTTAATATTTAACAATTAAGACACACTCTATACATGTGCAAAATATAAATGCGACATAAAAAATATATGGGCATACACAAGACTCTCACTCCACTCTTTTTGGATAGATAATTTTACACTAATTGACAATCAGAACACACTCATTGTGCGTGCAGAATTAGAATACCGACATACACGACATGTGGGCATAATATACCTATTCGTTCAATTGTAAGAGTAAAATTATATACCTATTGGAAATAATATATTCCCATCTCAATGTTGAACAGGAGACATAGCAAGAGCCATCAGTGAGAAGCTTTAAACCACAAAAGAGCCCCAAACAGATCTTTATATTGTATCTCTTGACAAAAAGGAAAGAAAACAGCAGTAACCCAGCATCACATTAGCCACGCACTAGCACTTCGCAGCAGACTTTTGAAACAAAAAACACAAGCACCAATTCAAATTTTTCCCAGTGTAGCCTCCAAAGTCAAGTGAAGATTTAGTTAAAATGGGCAACTCATCGTGAACGTTCGTGTCAGACGATATATCCCCTTCACAAATTTCAATAACATCACGAAACAAGCTGCATAAAAGACCATTCTACTATATGCAACGGACTCACTATCAAAAAATCTGAAAGAGGATAAAGAGGCATAAGTGCTTCACTAGCCACTACACAGATTAAGACATCCACTGCTATACTAGGATACTTCAGGTTGTCTTGGGGAAGTGATTCGACAACAATTTCGCCACACCTTGAAAATCAACCTTGTCCTTGCCATCGAAAATCGCCTTCAACTTGTCATCACAATAGATCTCCTTCTTGTTGGATGGGTTCTGCAAAAAGACCCGTAGCAATTATATAGTTGGTAGAGATAGAACAAAGGCAATGGTGAAAATGGAATAACAAATAGGCAATGTAATTTGTACTCCAAAACTTAGGGGAGTACATAAGTTCACTCGAATATATGTATATGTTATAAATTAAAAGCAAATTCTTTTGAATATTTAGTATTCTAGATCGATGTATGCACCCTTCAGGAGAGTACATCTACAATAAGAGATTTTCATACACATTTATCAGACCACAAATAAATATAGGGATAATTACACTGAGACACCTTTTGAAATATTCAAATTACAAACTCCCAGCACGATCCTTTACAATTACAGTGACCTCCGCTTCAAGTTTCCCCGTTTAACAAACTTCCCATTCCACAAACTCCCTGTTCCATTATGATTTTTGAATGAAAAATATTACTTAACATCCCGAAACACCAAAGGGCTAAATCATCTTTCAAAAATTTGGTATTTTCATTATTTTTGTAATTAAATTTAGTTGAGCATAATTAGGTCATTTTAGACATCCTGTTTGGGTTTTGTAATTATACAAACTTAAAGGGGAGGTCATTGTAATTATGAAAAATTCATGAAGGGGTTGGCGACATGGATATTTCGGAGGGGATATCAATGCGATTAACCCAATAAATATATCAAACTTAGGAAAGAACTACGAATGTTCAAAAACTAATATTACAATGCATCTCAGTGTATAGACTCGGCATGATGCCATCACAATCACAACAAACACATAAGGATATGAAAATCCTAAACAAAACTACTACACGTTTCAGAAATGAATATAGGGAAAACAAAGAAACACAAGCTAAACTGTCCAATGGAGAGGTAATTGCAACTGCCATAAACTCATTTTTCGATACATAGAGGCCATACATCATCTCAAGGAAATACCTTGCACTCAAACAATTGCCATATTACAATGCAATATCTAGTTTCGTTGTAGCTTAGCCACTAAGACTGCCTCAGTTTTTCGACATTGGGTAACCACATACCCGAGCCACTAAATATTTATCAAGTTATGCCATCACTATTTTCACCAAACAGAGCCAAAACGTTCACAGAAATTTAAAAAAAAAAAGAAAAAAAAAAGACGAGGATATACAGGAACGGGAAATGCACCGATAACGATAAAGGGAGTTAAAATGTGTAGTGAGATGACGATTTGAACCTGAAGATTGTTTGATTTGACGTAGTCCCATATTTTCTTTATTGCGCCAGACCGAGAAGCTTCGGGAGATCCGAGAAACTTGGCGAGAGCAGGGGACACGGGATGCACCTTCAGTATGCCAGTGACCCGAGTCGTTGCCTTGGGCTTTGCGGCGGCGGCGGCGGAGGAGGAAGATGCGGCGGCGGACTTGGCCGCGGCCGAAAGAGCTCGGCACAAGTTGCCAAAAACACTTGACGATGACGCCATTCTTAGTTGGATTAATTTACTTTGCCAGAACCCTAGAGTGAAAAATTGGGAGTGATAAAAGGCAAAGGGTTTTTGTCGTCTAAGTTGGTTTAAATAGTGAGTGAGTTTCGATTCGGCAATTTTGTGTGTGATTCCTAATGCGTAACGTACAAGTTTTTTGTTGTTATCCTATCAAACCAAAAAAAACAAATCAAACTGCAAGTATTTTTTTAGATTGCAGTTATTTGCTTGCTACTCGCAGGGTCAGATATGTAAGATCAATTAACTCATTTTCCCTCCTATAACAGTTTCAACAAGTCAAGTTCCGAGTCAAAACTTTATGAAATTTTGCGGGCCCGAGGTCAAGTTCGACGTGCTAATGTTTGATGGGATTTTTTCGAAATTTTAGATGAACGAGTGCACATTATGTAATTTTAATAATTCCCATAGAGTTCCCCTACTCAACCCCAAACCCTAACATACAATACAAAAACTATTTGGATAATCATACTGGTACAGTTATTTTCAGCATTCACCAACAAAAACTTCAAAGTCTATTACACAATTTTTGAAGCGCCCCAAACAACTCACCACTCACTATTTTCAAATCGTTGGCCGGTCAAACACCCTTTAGATATGTATCCGTCAAATATCTTTCGATCACAATAACTTCGAATATTTATTTAAATCAATCCGACGAAGAAATAGAGTGATGATGATGATGATGGCGATGTGAATGGCTTGAATGATGATGGCGGTGGTGTCTACTTTTGCTATGCGGCTCTTCGGAACTCGAATGGCGATGCTTGTTTCTGTTTCTTCTCCTACTCCGATGATGATGATGCCCATTGCCGTCTGAGCTCTCTGATGAACTCGACTCAGCATGCTTTCGCTTCTTTCTCTTGTGTCTCTTCTTCGATTTTCTTTCCCTCCTATCTTCACCAGAAGAAGATGAACCACTTCCTTGATAATCATCTCTCGTTTCGCCATTTACTGGAGGACACTTCATCTTGTTGGACTTCTTCTTGGTCTTGCTTGAAGACGACAAGTTCATTAGCAAATCCGGTATGGTGGCTTCACCAAGGAACCCTGCAGATATTGAAAAAAAACCAAAAATCAATGAAGTTTTGATAAGCCCTAATGAGTGCCACAGAGCGATGCAGTGGCACAAAGTGTTCACCTCCATACTCATCAAATATGTCCTCAGCAACTATCTGCTGATTGGGGTCGTCGGGGTTGAACCCTCCATGAGGAGGGCTCATTCCTGGCTTCTGTTTCAGCTCCCACTTCAGAGGCTGCAGGGAGAGCTCAAAAGTAAGATAATTCAATAAGTAAAAAGAATCAAAACAACAATAAACATCTCTAGCAGGCATTTGTTCTCTCTTGACTTGTATCTTTTAACTTTCTTATGAATCCAATAATCCAATAGCTCAACTTGTGATACCCATAGGATTTTCTCCAGTTTATGGTGGATGCTAAGCAGTTCACCATCGGCCTCTCTTGATCAGGGAAAACGAAGAGGACAAAGAGAGAGAGAGAGAGAGAGAGAGAGAGAGGAAAAACTGAAGTTTGAGATTACAATTCCTAACCCTGAAGGTGTATGAATGAATGGCCTAAACGCGTGACGGTTAATTCAGCTTAGCAAAAGGTTCTCACCCAAGTGGAACTTATATAGCATGCCACTTGAGTAGACATAACGTAGAATTACAACATAAACACCCCACACCTGAACCGAGTTTCTCAAATTAAACCATCTTCCACCTCAATAAATATCCAACCACATCCAAAAGGTAAAATATTATTTCCTTTTCTGTAAGTATACCTTCCCTACCTCTTCCGTTGGCCGTTAATGATGTAATATTTAATGGTTCATCAACAAGAAACCGAAATGCCTCTAAATATTCTGAATTGAGTGTACCAGCTCATTTATGCAAAGAAAATTGAGTGTACCAGCTCAATTGGTGACACATTGGACTCTACTACTAAGCCATAACCTTTGCATAGTGGTGGCTTGCTCCACCAGAAGTCAGACGCTTATACACACAGATTGTTATAATGAGGAATTTTCGTCAATAAAATATGTTATTGCTTGATGATAAGGTTGGCACATTGGTTCTTCAAGAGATCCAAAAGACAATCTAATTCTTTGGACATGCTAAAGCTAATAGTAGTCGAAACAAATCATGTAAACCTGCAAGAGTTGCAGACATAAAAGGGGATAAAATTGCGCGAGCCAACCATTTCAATCCTTCAAAACTATTATTTCGCTCTAGTCTCCAATAAATAATACTTGGCAAAAGAGAGATCAATCCACTTTCAATCTCTGCCACAAAAATCGGAGTTTAACCTCGGCTGAAACTGACTCATCTTCCCGACACAATGAGCCAACAGATTGCATAAAAAGTATTCCCTTAAGCAGATCCTATCTCATGGAGCTGCCTTCAATAAGAATAATAGTGAAGGGAATAGTCAAACATTTTGACAAGTTGTGCTAATCTTCTCAATTGGCAATCCACTATTGGGAAGCAATTAAGTTGTAAAACCCTATAGTGCACGATAAACAGTCCCAAAAACTTGTCCACATGAAAAGAAGCTATCTCTTCTGTTGCTTCCTCAATAAGAGTAGATATAGAAACATGCATTTGTTTGAATAAATTGCTACACCCCAAGCAGAATCTAAATCAACCAAGATAAAAGCTAAAAACATCATTAGGGGCTTCAATGAAGATTAGCACCCAACACGCCCATGAGCCACTAATTTTACTGTTCATAACATGACAACCTCAAGTCTGCCATTTCTCATGAGTCAACAAAGTAGAGTAGGGATCATAATGCCCTCAAAATTTAAACTCTTCTTTGAATTTCTGTATGCTCATCTGTGCTACGAGAATGCAAGAGCATCCTCAGTAATATCAGAAGACAGGAGCATCCTGCATTGTAATTCTGAATACAGTTTCTCAATAGCTCAAACGCCAACATATATACCGCTGGTCAGAAAATCCTTTAAACTATCTTCTATTCTGATCATCATGTCATTTTTTTGAATCTATATCTAATACTTAGATTTGTTGCCTATGCATGCACCCATCATTAGCCAAAGCTAAGAATTCTTTTCACATGGACATAAGACAGCAAATCTCATTATTCAAGCCTTACATCTAGCTGTAGAAAGTGTTGGTTACCAATCTACATAGAACTATTAAAGCACAAATAAATTATGAATTCTATTATGAAATAACATAAGTAAAGCATGATAGCTATTCAATTTATTACCTCACTACAATCAGTTTGTGCCAGGATGGCCGTTAAAGGGTCATCTCTTTTCAATCGACTCTCCTCATTAGGCATTATAGCATCTTTTAATGGACATTCACGATCACCGCTTTGGTGGCCATAGTTTCCACATCTAAGACATTTCACATTGCGGATCTCAACTCCAAATGGTTTCACCCTGCCATGAACCCCCGTCTCTAACCTGGAAAAGAATGTCTTCAATGTATCAATCTCCGAATATAACCAGAACCAAAGAATACAAAAAAAGGTTGCATAAGAAAGCACTCTATCATGTAATCCAATATACACTCAGAACCCTAAAATCAGAGAACCATCTGTCATTCCCCTCCAACACCCACCCCCTCGCTGTAAAACCAAACACCGAGAAGAAGAGAGACACCTTTCTTCCCTCCCAAAAAAATCTAACAAGAAATTCCCCTCCGAAAAGACCTCCAGAAAATAAACACAAATTTTAATATTTCACTAGAATGTGCAGCCATATGGGAATAGTAAACTACGATAAGTATTCAAATCCACCTTGGAGCATTTTTTAGGACTTCAAACTCTTCTTCCGTCGGTAAAGCACGACCAAAAACATCTTTTGGCCTTGGTTTCTTTTTCTCCACTGCTGAGGGCATAGTTTCCATCTTCCTAACAAAGCAGCATGATAACTTCTTAGTCTTGTAATAGACCAAAATTAAGGAATAGCTTTCTCTCTAGAGAAGAACAAAAGCAGGTTAAATACATTTCACATGATAGTTAACTTGATATCATCAATCGCTATAAGTTAAGAAACAAATGAATCCGGTAGAACTATTACATTGAAGATGAGGCCCCATCTAGAGATGGCTCCTGCGGATTTTTCTCCTCCAGCTTCTTTTTCTCATCTGCCATTTCAGCAGCTTTAGCACTTTCGGGATTGTAACCAGGAGGCTTCACATACATAAAGCTTACAGCTTTCATCATTTCTAACTGATCAGACAAGCAAATGAAAATCCAGTCAAATTCACACCCTTTCAGTATCTCATAAGTGCACTAAGATGCTTCTCCCTCCATTTATGATCCATGTGAAAAAGGAAGCAGCACTGTTACCCATACAAGCCAAAAGCAAGAAAACACTCAATCATGTGTCTTTTTTTTCGCCAAGAGTTGTTATAATCTAGCAAATGGTTTCCTTTTAGTTCTAAATAATTTAAGAATTACCTTGTCCTTCTCTTTTTTGGAGATTAGTGCAGTCTGCCGAAGAAATTCCTGCTCCTGGGCATACTGTAAAGGACCAAAAATGGGACAAAAACAACAAATAAAAACTCTAAATACTGCTCAAGAAAAGCAAAATCGATCATAATAACTAACAGTGGCCAAATCTTTTCCAATCAGAAAACCGCGATTTCACCTCGCGAGCGACCTCCTCTGCACGGCGCTGCTTCTGGGCGTCGGTCTGCTCGGCTATCCACTTTCGGCGCTGGTTGGGATAGGAGAGTGGGTGCCACGGCTTCTGGTTGAGGAACGAGTGTGACCACGCCGTGCCCGCCTTCGTTTTGTAATCGACTTCACCGCCTTTGTCCGATGGTTTCTTGTTCAGTCTCAACCCTCCACCTTCATCGTCCTCCATGGTTGACGACGGTTCTCAAACTTAGTTCTCTTTTATCTCTAGATATGTATATATCTGTGCATATGCAGGTATGCACCCCCCAATTACTACACCTAGGGCTCGAGCTGCCTTCGGAGAGTGCCTACCTTCCGGCCCGCAGTTACCTTTTAGTGTTCCTTTTTTTTTTTTTTTTTTTAAAGAAAATATATATCATACATTCAGATCGTTTATATAGCATAATGGTGGCAATACCGATTATCAATTAATTTAATGGAATGAGATGTCCGCTAAATCCTTCAAATAAAATTTTGATTCAAACTTTTGAGTTATGAATTGATCAAAAAGTTGAGAAGGGCATAATAGATTTCTATAATACCTAAAATTGAATTAATCTACTAATGATCGGAATCTAATGATTACAGTTGAAAAAATATAAATATTATAGTAGTTGCAACTAAATAGGTTGAGTTGGATTATATTTGATTGAGTTTAAAATGAATTTTAGGAAATGGGTTGAAGATGGATTGTATTGAAAATGATTTTAAATGAATTATAAATCGATTCTTGCGGTTTCTAATGGGTCTAATACATAAAAATTAAGTTTTCATGTTTCTACTAATTAATTGATTACAATTTGTCACATTTTGATACCTAAGAACAGGGTGCATTTTATTCTCCATTAACTATTAAATAAAATTTAACTTGAATTTAATTTTAATCTAAGAAAGTCCATCGTTAAATTTTGTTGTCTTTTAGGTAAGATAAAAACTCACTTTTTTATTTGTTTCTCTCACTACACCATTTCTTAAAGGATTGTTGTAGCATTATTTGTGTGTCTGTATATCCATATCAATCAATCAATATCAATATCAATCAATATCAATACTATTATATATTTGAAAAAAATTATTTAATTGTAATTTTGATTGAATTCTAATTTTTTAGAATTTTAATTTTTTTAAAACAAAAAATATCATTTTCAATACAATCATGACATTTAATTTAATTCCAAATTTCAAAAGGCACACAAGCCAAAAAAAAAAGAAGTTGTTTTTCATTCTATTTTTCTTTTTACCTTTTGGATTAAAATACCAACAGGCACATTCAAAAGAAAAATAAATCACTTCAGTAACTTCAAATCATTTTTACATTTTTTTTTGGCAAATGTGCCTGTTGGTATCTTTTGAGATAACTTTTATATTAATTTTAGTCTTTGTTATGTAACAAAATTTTACACATTATATTCATTTGATATTGAACTTGGAATTACTCAAATTTCCTAAATTCTTATTAAAATAGTGAAGTGGATTTTTGTTGTTTTAATAAAACAAAGCCGCATTTTTCATTTTCATATCGAGAATGTTTATGGAATTTGATAAAAAGAATTACCTTTGTATTCACATAATTTAAAAATATATTATGCATAGAATTCATTACAATATGAATTATAAATATAGTATTTAATTTAAATTTTCAATTGATATTATGCATTCCGTGCATAGCACGAGTTACATACTAGGATGTATATGTATCTGTGTGTATATATATATATTCACAACCACACACTTCACATAATTATAACTACATTAGTTCAAATGTTTTAGTTCTAAATCTGAGTTGTAATATGATTTTATCTCTTTCCTATGTGGAATATGAGGTGGATAATTTCTTCTTTCACTATTATGCCAAGTAGATTATTTTCCATTAGCCGGTGAGGAATGAGGTATAATCTAATTATATGTTTAACAATTTAAATATTATAAATTGAAATTTTTATTTTTATTTGATTCATGGAAGACAAAAACATTGACTAAATTATATAATTGAAAAAAGAATAAATATATAAAAGTCAAATAAAAGATAGTAATATGAGACAGGAGAGAAAAGAAGAATAAAAAGAAAAGTTCTAGTCTTATGTTGAATAGAAAAGAGAGAAAATGGAGAATAGAGAAGAGAAGAGACAGGAGAGGGCGACGAGGCATAGATCGTCCCACATCGGCTGGAGATGAGGCGCTTGTGTGCTATAAAGGCCCAGGCCCTCTCCTCCATTGCGAGACGCCTTTTGGGACAACCCGCCCCCCTGGTTTAGGGGAAGCCCTCAGGGTATCCACGGTAGGAGGGATAATACCTCGCACGGGAGGCCACTATGTGGAAGGTACGGTTATGGGCTCATCATATGGCGCCGTCTGTGGGGACGTGAGCCATGTGCTCGGCTCCCAAGCCCCTCGTTTGGAGGGCTTATGATGAGGCATAGATCATCCCACATCGGCTGGAGACGAGACGCTTGTGTTCTATAAAGGCCCGGGCCCCCTCCTCCATTGCGAGGCGCCTTTTGGGACAAAATCCCCTGTGGTTCAAGAAAACCCCTCGGGGTATCCACAATAGGAGGGACAATACATCGCAGGGGAGGCCACGTATGAAAGGTACGGCTATAGAATTCCTTGAAGACCCAGATACAGACCCTATTCTTTCTTTTGATATAAGCAATGAAGTTTTCCAAAGATTTGAGTATCCTCTTCAAGTATAGGGCCCAAGTTTTGTAGTTTTAACCAATGCCTTACCTTAGTTGGCTTTAGGGATTATCATTTCTCATTCACATTTAGATAAGAGCTAATAGCATCTTACTACCTTATGTTATTTAAAGAGTTAAAAAAAACCTATGAAAAACTATATCACTTAAAAAACCTTGTGCTCATCTAAAATTTGCTCACCTCCCCCTAAAGTTGATTTTTCGTCAAATGAACATGAATGGACAAGGAATTGTGCAACCGTGTTTCTAGTCCGGTGAACAGCCTGAAGCGAAGAGATGAGATTGAACAAGCCACCAGCTTGACATCTTCAACAAGAGTACCAATTGGGAAGGAGTCCGGCACAGGCGGGTGACGACATGATAAGGGAAACGGAAGGTGGCGGTGGTTGTTAGGAAAGTAGATCTGGTAGTCCTGTAGGTGACAATGATTTTCTGATATGGATTTTGATGATTGTAGTGCTTAGGAGGGAGACATCAGCAAGGTAGTGAGGAGGAGGACGGTGTAGTCGATTAGTACATCCATCGCCAGCCAAGCAAAAGCCCACGAACTTTATTGTCCAAAATGAGGGTTTTAGGGTTTGCGGTTTAGGGTTTGGAGTTTAGGGTTTGGGGTTTCGTGTTTGGGGTTTGGGGTTTTAGGGTTTGGGGTTTTTTTTTTTAAAAAAAAAAAAAGAACCGGTACAAGACCGTAGGGTTTTGTGTGGGATCCCCACCCCTTTATTCAAAAGAGAATAGAAAGAAAGGAGACACAAAAAGTACACATGGTCGTGTGAAAAAGTAAAATAAGTACTACTCCCTTACATCGTAAGCAAAACGCAAAAATTTAATAATAACAAACATCAGCAAGATTATCTAAATCGTCGGAACCATGATATGAAGTCCAGTCATCCGAGTCCACAGATGGGTTATGGATGCGCGCAGAGAAAAGATCATCACGCGGCGGACGCCAACTCGGGGGCGTACGCCCCCCAGAAAAGGATCGCATATGCCTGTTGGGACGCAATGTCACAAGGGCATCAAGCAAGCGTGCATTGGATGGCCCTGGTTGCTTGAATGGGGGTTCTGTTGACTTAACCAACTCATTATGATCGTCGGAAGGTCCTTGATGCTTAGGAAAATTAGCCTGGGGACTTGATGGACTACTAGAGTAAGCAAAAGTGTGCAATTGATCCGTGTTCGTTGTGCACAGGACAGTGGAAGCGTCCACCGTGGGAATTTCTGAAATTACACCTGCACCCCCTGCCATAGTTTTGGTTTCTTGAGCATTGTCGGAAATTACAGCTACACCCCCTCCTTGTTGTTCAGTTTCTGTAACATTTTCAGAAATTACGTTGCCCTCTCCCTGCCAGATTGTCAAAATTACAAATCCCCCCCTGGGTATCACCCACACCAAGTAAGGCTGGAACATTTTCAAAAATTACTGGGACATCCCCTGCCAGATTCTCATGTAAATGACCATCGTGGGCTGCATTTAGAGGTTTCTGTTTGGCACGATTCCTCTTCTTGCTTTTTTTCTTTTTGCCCGTTGTCCAAACTCGATCCTCAATCTTGTCCACAATAACATCAAGACCATTTTCAAAGGCCTGCATATCATCCATTGGGCTGCAAAAAACCTGGTCCAGGGCTTGATTGGGAGAATGGACTGCAGTCCGCTGCAAATCCACCACAACAACCCGACTATCTTGAGGAGGACACAAATAAGCCTGGGCTAGGGAAAGAGGTGCATCTTGGGCTGGATGTGGCTGTAAAGAAAGGCCCACATCGTCTGCCACATCACTACCCGCCACCTCCATAGCCACATAAGCATGACTAGGTGATGGTGGCGCTGAATGAGCATCAGAATCAGCAGCTACATTCCTTAAACGTGGATACACCTTACCATCCGTAGTTGCTAAAAAATCGGACTTAGAAACTTGCCTTGTGGAAGACTTGACCGCATTGAAGACGGGAGTTACTTGCATATCCTGCGTAAGGAAGGTTTGACTAGGATAAAGCACATTAAGTGGGGCCTCTAATAGCTCAATGCTGTTATGGTAACTTGCATCAGCAGTGGGCGAGGAATTAGGGGACAATGAGATACTAGTTTCGGCAATTTTGAGAGCCTTGATCATGCCCAGGTACGTGCTCTTCCCTGTGAAAATATCTTGTGGGTTGACCTGCTCGTTTTGGTAAGGATTCTGACCATCTATGCCCACTAAATCCACGTGCAAATCAGAGTAGTTTTGGAATGGAACTAAAGCAGATGTATCCTTGGTAAGACTGACCTTCCCTCCTTGCTCACGTGAATTAAATGTAGCTGCAGTGGAGTAGGAAAGGCTGACTTTCCCATTTAGTTGTTCCAAAATAGCTGGTGCGATGTGCTGCTGAGTTGTACCAGGTTGGCCCGGCAAAACGTCCAGGTGCATAGCACAATCATCCTCCTGAAAATCCGCCTCTTGAACAGCAGCTGCTGGAGCAGTAATTGCAGCTGGGCATGGAGAAAGATTTACCTGATGTTGTTCACTTGATTGGTCAAACTTGCCTTCCGAAACACAACAAACTTCATCCCTAATGTGTCCAGGTTCCTTCCGAGGCGCACAAGGTGGATTAGCCGCAGAATTAGACCCACCAATCAGCTCTATCTCGTGAGTAACAGCAGCTGGGCGGGAATTGGAAATTTCCCCATGTGGGGAACGAATTTGGCTTGCAATTTGGCTAGATGAAGTGTCAGGCCTATGTGCCCCTAAACTCGGTGGACCCGGCACCAGAGATGGCAAGGTGATCATCGGAATCTGCGCAGTTGTTGCCGGAACCTGCAAATGACCACCAGAAACTGCTGCTGGAAACAGATTCTGGTTTGGCAGCCCCTTTGAATCCGTTTGTGAACTCTGTAACAATTGAGTAGTCAATTAGCCCGGAACCACGCCTTTTCCTTTCCTCTTAGCATCTAATAAATCACGCAAATCCCCCTGAAAATGATTATCCGACGCCATATCATCATTGACATATAGCTTGCATTCACGCGATTTATGATCCCTTCGGCAACATCTTTGACAATACGGAGGAATCCCTTCACACACAATAGGTTGCTCAAAAAATCTATCACCATCCCTCACCTTAACCGACTTCCTAATGGGTTGGGTAATATCAATCTCCACACACACGCGTGCCTCAGTAACCTTAGTAAGATCAGCGGTGGGTTCATCAACACGTAAAGGGTGGCCAATACACGCTGCAATTACGTATAATGCCGGAACAGGTAAGAGATGAAATGGCAACTCCGGGACTTTGAACCATACGGGACAAATTGGGGACTCGTAATTTGGATTAAAATCCGAAGTCCACTTGAACACACGCATGGGAAATCCATGAAAATACCACACCTCCCTCAGGAACAAACGTGAATAATCATCATGAGAATAAAGGTGAATTAAAATATGATTAGCATTAATCGGCACTAACCGGAATCGCCCCTTCAAATTCATTTTCGTAAACATAAATCGTAAATGATGCATAGATGGACGACCATGAGAAAACTTGCCAATTAATGCAAATTGAAAAACCTCGCACAATGATTCTTTCTCCTTCGGGGTGAAGACTGCAATCTTCTCTCCATTGTGATCCACAACACTGCCCACCGGTGTAAACGTCGTGAGATCAATATTCTTCTTGCGTGCGCGAGCATCGGGGCCGAACAGATTTGCTGCTGGAGTAGCAGCCACTCCGGCATATGATCGGCCGGCGAAGTCCGGCGGTTTTGGGGGCGGTGGTGCGGCCCAAGCCACACCCATGGCGGCCAAGGGGCCGAAAAACTAGAGAGAAATTCCTAGAGAGAGAAAGTAGAGAGAGAGCTTTTTTTGGTTTTGGTTTAGGGTTTGGTTTTAGGGTTTGGGGTTTGGGGTTTAGGGTTTTAGGGTTTTAGGGTTTAGGGTTTTTAGGGTTTAGGGTTTTAGGGTTTAGGGTTTTAGGGTTTAGGGTTTAAGGTTTTTTTTAAATAAAAAACCGGCACGTGCCCGCCGTAGGGTTTTCTGTGGGGACCCCACCCCTTTATTAAAAAATGAAAAAAGGTTACACAGAAAAGTTCGCAAAATACATAAGAAGATGAATAAAAGTACCTAAGTATCTAATAAGCTTTAAATAAGGAGTACTACTCCCTTTACAAGTAGTGAGAGTAACATAAAAGCATAAATAAGAAGTACTACTCCTTTTACAAAAGATGTAAGTAATATAAAAGCATAAATTAGGAGTACCATTCCCTTTACAAAAGTTGTAAGTAACATAAAATCATAAATTAGGAGTACTACTCCCTTTACAAGAGGCCAAGAAAACAAAAAAGACCTCCAAAAATAAAAGGGTGCCTGGGTGGATATTAATCCAGCAGCAATGAATGGCAATAAAGAGGTTACGAAAATTACAGAAAGCCCCCTGGCAGATTTTAGCGGCCACAAAAACACCCTTGGCGATCACCAAGGTAGCATGCTGATTGGAAAGAGTTTGATGATCTCGAAGCCCAAGTTGAAATCTGAGCTGGTAGACAAACAGGAACAGCAGCGACCCGTTGACACAGCAGCAGGGCCACAAGCATCCTGTTGTCCCCAAAAGGATTGCGACGATGCGCACACCTTGGATATTGATAGCCTCCAGAAAAAGGTTTCTAAAATTACAGGGACCCCCCTGTATCAACACAGAACAGAGCAGCAGTAGCAACAGGGAAACACAGCTCAAACAATTGCCAATTCGGACAGTCTTTTGTTGCTGCATAAAGCCATCAGCAACGTGCACAGACAGTTTGCGAAAATAACAGTGACCCCCTTGAATCAAAACAGAAAGGAACAGCAGCAAAAGCAGACTTTGCTGGTCAAAAATCAACTGAGTGAACTTGGGGCAGAGCAACAGCAACAGCAACAACAACAGCAACAACCGTGTCTTGAACTGGCAGAGAGGCAATACCAGCATCACAAGCTACCCCCTCGACAGGTTTCGATCGGCACAAAAGTTTCCCTGGCCGACTATAACAGCCACAATGCTGTGTAGCGAGCCAATGAACCCCCATCGCTGCACCAGAAACAGCAGCAGCAGTGCAAAGCAGAACAACAGGCAGCAGTGCAAAACAAAACAACAGCAACTTACTCCTGCTGTCACTACAAAGTGTGCAATGGCTGGCTCTATCACAAGCCTTGCTCCGTTCCATAGCATTGTGGCCAATAATGGTTAAATTCTCTGAAACACACCTGCTGTTACCAACTAAGAGGCAGCAGCAGCTCTGTTCGTACACAGGAGGCCTTGACTGCCACCTTAACTAGTTTTCGAAATTACACTGACCCCCCTGGCAGCTATCAAAGGCAACATAATCCCCCCTATAGCAAGGGCCGCCCATGCACAAACAAACCCCAAAAATACCAGCACTAAAAACCTGAAAATAGGTTACATGCATAGCAGCCAACAGCTGAACTTCCCCACAGCTATATGACAAAAAACACAACAAATTACGCCAACTCGATTTAGGGTTTAGGATTTTTTTTTTTTTAATAAAAACCGGCTCGTGCCCGTCGGAGGGTTTTCTGTGGGGACCCTACCCCTTTATTAATCCAAAAGAAAGTAATGATTACAGAGGAAAGTTCTCAAAGTACATGAGAAGAAAAATAAATAATTCTAAGTGTCTAATAAGATGTAGATAAGGAGTACTACTCCCTTACAAATAGTATGAGACCAACTAACACATAAAATAGTAGTACTACTCCTTTTACAATAATGAAAGTATTCCAAATGAGTGTCAAAAAAAGAGTTGAAAATGAGCCCAAATCCTTGATTTGCCAGAAAATAGTTCACGTGACTCGTCTTCTTATTCCATATAATTGAAGGCCCAATGAAGCACCACCAATTGTACCATGTGAACGGCCCATGCTTTTTCTCATATGGACCAATATTTCTATAGGGCCAATTAATAATTGATCCAGCAAAACATGAGCTGTTCGTGCAGCCCAAGATGTAGCAAAACTTCACTTCAATTACACTTATGTTTCCAATTATCAGCAGCCCAAGAGGAAATTGATTCAAATAATTAGTCAGTGGCCCACTTTCCAGCCTATTTGTCCGAATCAGCTCAGCAATATGGGTATGACAGCAGCACCAAATAACTTGCGGCAACTCAAGCCCAATTTGAGTCAACAATACCCCAACGCAAGCATGGTTATTAACACATCCTACCCCCATGCTGATGTCCTGGAAAAATATCCAGCGTTGCTGCAGCTGTACAGCAGTTAAAAATCCCCCATGCATCCATGCCTTGGCTACTGACAGCCGACTAACATCCTCCCATAATAATATGTGCATATCATCATCCAAACTAACCATGAAAAACCAACCGTCTAGGATGAAGCAGCAGTTTACCAAATGCCCAAAACCATAGCAGCAGCAAAACTGCTCACCTCCGCATGTCCGACTACTATCCTGGAAGCTGCCTAATTCCTGAAACTGGACGCTACAGCTCTGTTTGGGAACCAGCAGCCTCCTTAGTAGGATTCCAAAATTACAGGTACCCCCCTGGCAGGTTATGAACCCCTTATAGCTGGAAAAATAAATCAGCATCTGCCCCCTTAACTGGTTTCTGAAATTACACTTACCCCCCTGGCAGCTATCAAAGACAACATAACCCCCCCTATAGCAAGGGCCGCCCATGCACACACTAGTCAAAACCAATCGAACCCCAAATAGATCAGCTCTAAAAAGCTGAAAACAGGTTACATGCACAACAACCAACAACGGATCTTCCCCACGGCTATATGACAAAAACCGCAACAAAATGCTCCGACTTTCTTCTAGGGAACCCCCAAAACCAACCGTACAAGCACCCCAAAATGAACATATATATAACATGCGCACACTCCATAAAACCTCAACACAGAGGACATAAGAGTAACCTGACAGTAAATCAGAAAGCAGGCCAAGAAAACTTACGCTTACCCCCCTGCTGTCACCAGAAAATTCGCAGCAACTTAAAATATGGTAAGACCTGGCATGAGGCCAAGCTGGGAAACCAATAAAATTTCCTTGCCCGCAAAAAAACATGTAAAACCAGTACGAACAACCAACATAGACCAAAGACTCACCAACCATAATGGCAAACCAACTAAGAATTTCTAAAGGATGGGATATCCCATCTATCCATCTTCAGCAAGCCTTGGATGCGCCCCGGGATATCCAATCTGTCCAACACAGCAGATGAAACAGTTTCACAGGCATGATTAGCAAGAAAATCAGCCACCTGATTGCCTTCCCGAAAAATGTGTGTAACACGCAGGTTGATGTGCGTCATCAACTCGTTAATTTTCAGCAATGGATGTTGCAGCTCCCAAGGTCCACAAGATCCCGTCTTGAGCATGTTAATAACCACCTGGGAGTCCAGCTCCAGCCAAACATTTTGCAGCCCCATGTCAACGCACATTCGCAAGCCATGTAGAATAGCCACGAGCTCAGCGTAGTTGTTAGTCTTTCCACCAAGAAAGGAGAAGAATGCCCCACGAACAACCCCATGGTGGTCTCGAATCACACCCCCCGAGCCAGCAACACCACTAAGGAACACCAAATAAGATGACCGAATCTGTCTCCGGACAAGGGATGTTAAAAATCTCCGCTAAGGAACACCAAATAAGAGTAGCTTTGCTGCTGCGCAGGAAAAGATGCGCGAAGTCTTCTTGATGACGACAACATTGGCACTTTGATACAATCTGAAGTCCCTTTCTTTGAAGCCTGGAGTCCACCTCAAGCCACTCGTTCACCAGTCTGACCAAGAAGATTGAGATAGTGGGCCGCAATTGTTTCGACCAGATTGTACCATACAAAGGATCGACTGATCTTGGCGTTCGGATGTGATGCCATGCAGATTTTGTGCAAAAAGAACTTGTTTTTTTTTTTTTTTTGCGGAGAAAAAAAATAGTGCCATTCGAAACTCGAATGTCATTATTCCTATTAATATCCATTAGTAAAGCAATATGTCCTGACAACATCACATTGCACTTGTAGAGCAACTAGATAAACTGGAAGCTAAATGATAATGGCAGAGTAGAGGGGCCACCAAACAGACACAAGCATACGGGCTTATATAGTTTACAATAGCTTCAGAAATAAAGTTCAGCAGTAACACAACATTCCACAGCCACACCACAGACAACGATACTACAGCTCAGAAACCATGAATCTTGATATGCTCCTTCTTCACAATTCCAGCCTGAACAAGAAAGGATGAGACGTTCTTCCTCTGATCACCTTGAAGTTGAATAACCTGGCCTAGTTCTGGGTCTTCAACTACAGTTCCATTGCAGCAAAATTCTTTCTTAAGATCCTTGAGGATTTTGTTATAGCTGAACTCTTTCTTCAATCCCTGCACTGTTGTTAGGCTTTTGCGACCATTCCGTTGTTGTACGCGGATGTGAACGTAGTCCTTTGACCCAGCACCAGAATTTTCAGCATTTACATCAGCAAAGGGATCAAAAGTAGTAGGAATCTGGATATCAAGTTCAGACATGAAATTGGGTTGATGTAGCGACTATCAACGCGCAAACAAGATTCCCTCAAACTAGATTTGATTGCTCGGACCTGATCTGAAAACTAGGGTTTGATTGAAGATAGAGTAGACGATTTGAGAACGCAACCCCAAATTCAGATAAGTCTGAGCAACTTTTTGAGGGTTTAGGGTTTTTTTTTTTTTTTTTTTTTTTTTTTTTTTTTTTGAGAAACCGGCACGAGGCCGTAGGGTTTTTATTGGGACCCCACCCCTTCATTAAAAAGGAAAGCACAACAGAAACACAAAAGATTACACATTAACTTGCGAAAGAAAGTAGGGAGTACTACTCCCATACATCATAATAAAGATCATAAAGAAATCAAAAGTAATCAACATCTTTGAGACTGCCCAAATCGTCGGAGCCGTGGTATGAGGTCCAATCATCGGAGTCCACATACGGGTTATGAACTCGTGCCGAGAAGAGATCGTCCCGCGGCGGACACCAACTCTGGGGCATACGCCCCCCAGAAAAAGAGCGTAAATGTTTGGTGGGATGCATTGTCACAAGGGCCTCAAGCAATCTGTCATTGGACGGGCCTGGCCTGTTGAAAATGGCTTCGGTTGACTTAACAAACTCATTATGATCTTCTGAAATTTCATGACGGGAAGGGACAAAAGCCTTAGGACTTGACGATTCACTCGAATAATGAAAAGTGTCCTTTGGATCCGTGTTTGTGATGCACACTTCCGTGGAATAAAAATTTTGTTTTTCCGGAACCGGAGTGGAAAAGACGTCATGGTGTGCATTGTTGGGAGCCACATCATCCCTGTGTATATTTTGGTCAGATTCTGCTTGTTGGACACGTGAGGGAGTTTCTGAAGTTGTCGCGCTCTCTCCAACCAGGTTTTTAAAAATTACAACTGGACCCCCTGGTTGTTGAGGAAAATTATAAGAATCTCCCTCCGACGGTAAAGTAACAGCTTGGGTTGCAGTTTGATGGCATTTTTTTGCCCGATTTCTTTTCTTTTTCTTTTTCTTTGTGCCTCTTATCAAAGCCCGATCAAGAATTTTATCCACAACACCATCCAAGTCCCGATCAAAAGCCTCAATGTCGTCATTTGGACTGGTTATAGACTGAACCACATCATTAGAGCCATCTTGAGTACCGAAAAAATTAGTCTTGCTTCCTGATTGTGTTGACGGATAGATCACATTACTTGGTAGCTCCATGAACTCACCATCACCGTAGCAAGTAGTAACTGCAGCAGGCGATGAAGGGGGACTGCTTTCAGCCTCTTTAAGATCTCTGATCATATCCAAGAACGTATTTGGCCGATTTGCGATGGAGAGTGAAGGCTGAGAAGCGTCCAGATTCGCAGCTGCACAAAAAGGAGCATGAACCGGTAAGTGGGGGACAACCTTTCCATCAAAAACCATGCCTTTGGGACCCCCATTCCCCACTTTCTCGAGAGTGACAGCTGAGTGGGAGAGGGAATCTTCCCCATGTTGGGAATTTACGTGAATTGCAGCTGCACAAAAAGGCTCATGAAAGTGGGGGACAACCTTTCCATCCAAAACCATGCCTTTGGGACCCCCATTCACCACTTTCTCGAGAGTGACAGCTGCTGAGAGGGAGAAGGAGTCTTCCCCATGAGGGGGATTCACGTGCACGACATCAGCAGGTGGAGAATTCACGTGGGCCGCAGCAGGAGGAGCACAGCTGGATGTTTCCATATTTTGCTCCAAAAAAGAGGCAAGATTCTCGTGGGGCACAGCAGCAGGAGCACAGCCAAGATTCCCAGCCATGTTCAGCCCCGGTTGCACGCCTGTTTTGGGAAGAGGAACAGCAGCAGAAATCTGGGCAGCAGACGACGGAAGCTGAGGGGTCTCCGGAACCTGCAAATTTGTCGACGGAGCTGGCAAATGACCATCAGAATCTGCTGCTGGAACCATGAGCCGATTTGTGATGCTGACTGGACCAGTATGCGCCGGAGTCTGGACAGCAGTGGCTGGAGTCTGGGCAGCAGTTTTCAGAGACTGGAAGCTACCAGAAACAGCTGCAATTTCATGTTGCATCAGCTGTAGAGAATCTGTTTGTGCAGCCTGTGATGAATGAGCATCCAAAAACCCTTGCACCACTTCTTTTCCTTTTCTTTTTCCTTGTAAAAAATCCCTCAAATCTCCTTGAAAAAAATTATCCGACTCCATCGTATCATCCTTGGCCTGCAGCTTGCATTCCCGCGAGTTATGATTCCTCCGGCAACATTTTTGACAATACGGAGGAAACCCTTCACACACAATAGGTTGTTCAAAAAATCTATCACCATCCCTCACCTTAACCAACTTCTTGATGGGTTTGGTAATGTCAATCTCCACACAGACGCGTGCCTCAGTGACCTTATTAAGATCAGCGGTCGGTTCATCAACACGTAAAGGGTGGCCAATACACGCTGCAACAACGTACAAGGCCGGAACAGGTAATAGATGAAACGGCAACTCCGGGACTTTGAACCACACGGGACAAATCGGGGACTCCTGATGTGGATTAAAATCCGGAGTCCACTTGAACACACGCATGGGAAATCCACGAAAATACCACACTTCTCTCATGAACAAACGTGAATAATCATCATGAGCATAAAGGTGAATTAAAATATGGGTATCATTAATCCACACTAACCTGAATCTTCCCTTCAAATTCATTTTCGTAAACATAAAGCGTAAGTGATGTATAGATGGACGACCATGAGAAAACTTGCCAATCAATGCATATTGAAAAATCTCGCATAACGATTCCTTCTCCTTTGGGGTGAAGACGGCGATCTTCTCGCCGTTGTGATCCACAACACTACCCACCGGTTTAAACGTCGTGAGATCAAAATTCTTCTTGCGTTCACGAGCGTCGGGCGCAAACGGATCCGTGGTCGGAGTGGCGACGACTCCGGCATAAGAACGGCCGGTGAAGACCGGCGGTTTTGGTGGTGGGTGAGAGGCCGAAGCCTCACCCATGTTTGGCCAAAGAAGGTGAAATTCTAGAGAGAAGGCAGAGAGAATTTCTTAGAGAGAGAAAATTTTATGGTTTTGGTTTTTCGGTTTTAGGGTTTAGGGTTTGGGGTTTGGGGTTTGGGGTTTGGGGTTAGGGGTTAGGGGTTAGGGGTTAGGGGTTGGGGGTTTAGGGTTTAGGGTTTAGGGGTTAGGGGTTAGGGTTTAGGGTTTAGGGTTTTTTTTTTTTTTTTTTTTTTTTTTTTTTTTTTTTATGAAAACCGGCACGAGGCCGTAGGGTTTTTAGTGGGACCCCACCCCTTCATTAACAAGGAGAGCAAAACAGAAACACAAAAAACATGCAACAACGTGCGAAAGAAAAAATGGGAGTACTACTCCCAAACATCAAAGTTAAAAACATAAAGAAATCAAAAGTAATCAACATCTTTGAGGCTGCCCAAATCGTCGGAGCCGTGGTATGAGGTCCAATCATCGGAGTCCACATACGGGTTATGAACTCGTGCTGAGAAGAGATCGTCCCGCGGCGGACACCAACTCTGGGGCATACGCCCCCCAGAAAAGGAGCGTAAATGTTTGGTGGGACGCATTGTCACAAGGGCCTCAAGCAATCTGTCATTGGACGGGCCTGGCCTGTTGAAAATGGCTTCAGTTGACTTAACAAACTCATTATGATCTTCTGAAATTTCATGACGGGAAGGGACAATAGCCTTAGGACTTGACGATTCACTCGAATAATGAAAAGTGTCCTTTGGATCCGTGTTTGTGATACACACTTCCGTGGAATCAAAAATTTGTATTTCCGGAACCGGAGTGGAAAAGACGTCATGGTGTGCATTGTTGGTAACCACATCATCCCTGTGTATATTTTGGTCAGATTCTGCTTGCTGGACACGTGAGGGAATTTCTGAAGTTGTCGCGCTCTCTCCTACGAGGTTTTTAAAAATTACAGCTGGACCCCCTAGTTGTTGTAGGAAATTATAAGATTCTCCCTCAGGTGGTAAAGTAACAGCTTGGGCTGCAATTGGATGGCATTTTTTGGTCCGATTTCGTTTCTTTTTCTTTTTCTTAGTGGCTCTAGATGAAGCCCGATTAATTATTCTATCCACAACAACATCCAAATCCCGTTCGAGAGCCCCAATGTCATCATTTGGGCTGGTTAAAGACTGATCCAGCTCATTAGTGTGATCTTAGGCCATGCTCTCTTTTAATTGAGAGCCCACATGTTGATCCAAATCGCCACCTGCCGCCTCGGGATCCACCTGGGCATGACGAGGCACTGGTGCACGTGGATACACCTTACCATCTTGTGTTCCCAAAAAATCAGCCTTGATTCCAGCTTGTGATGATGGGAAGATCACATTATTTGGATCCTTGAACTCACCATCACCATGGCACGGAGAATCTGCAGCCGGCGAGGAAGAATTGTCTTCGACCTCTTTAAATTCCCCGAACAAATCCAAAAATGTGTGCTGTCCCAAAAAAGCTGCTGGTGGAGAATAAATTACAGCAAGGTCCCTCGAATTAGCAGCAGTACAAAAGGGAACCTGGTCTGGAATGTGGGGGGCAATTTCACCAACAATAACCGTGCCTTTGGGACCCCCAAACCCCTCCTTCCCGTGAGTGACAGCAGCTGGGAGGGAGAAGGAATCTGCCTCATGTGTGGACTCCACGAGGTGAGCAGCAGCTGGAGCATTCACGTGGGACACAACAGCATGGGCTGAATTAGTCACCATACTTTGCTCCAAAAAAGAGGCAAGATTCCCAGCCATTTTCAGCCTTGAAGGAGAATTAATTACAGCTAGGTCCCTCAAATTCGCAGTTGTACAAGAAGGAACCTGGTCTGGAATGTGGGGGGCAATATTGGCATCAAAAACCGTGCCTTTAGGACCCCCTAACACCTCAAATTCGTGAGTCATAGCAGCAGGACGGGAATCTTTCCCAAGTGGGGAATTCACGTGGTGAGCAGCAGCTGGAGAAGTCACGTGGGACGCAGGAGCACAGCTGGTTGTCTCCATACTTTGCTCCAAAAAAGAGGCAAGATTCTCGTGGGACACAGCAGCAGGAGCACAACTGATTGTCTCCCTACTTTGCTCCAAAAAAGAGGCAAGATTCCCAGCCGTGTTCAGCCCCGGTTGCACGCCTGTTTCGGGAAGAGGAACCGCAGCAGAAACCTGTGAATCATGCTGATTTGACGGCTCTGGAACAGCTGCGGTAAGAACATCCAAGTTCAGCCCCCCAGGCTTGCTGGAATCCGCCCCAAGCGGCACCGAAATCTGGACATCAGCAGACGGAAGCTGAGGGGTCACCGGAACCTGCAAACATGTCGACGGAACTGGCAACACACCATTAGAATCTGCTGCTGGAACCATCTGCAGATTTCGCCCAGTCGCAGTGTTCAGAATCTGTTCCAGTTGCGCATGATTCTGTTCACGTGAATTTTGCCCAGACACAGTGTTCGCATGCAGCCCCTTAGAGACACCTTGTTGCTTTTTAACGACTGTAAACAGTCGAGCCACCTGCTTACCCTTTCGTATAGCCTCCAATTTACCCCGTAAGCCTCCTTGATACTGTACCTCATCTACCTTGACCTCCTCGGTATCCACATAGATTTTGCAGTCCTTAGCTCGATGATCACGCCTACACAAACTCTTGCTTCCCCTAATCTAGTAATGTCAGCTGTAGGTTCATCAACTCTCAAGGGGGTGCCAATACATGCCGCGACCACATATAGCGCAGGAACAGGTAGTATATGGTATGGCAACTCTGGAATTTTGAACCATACGGGGCAAATGGAAGACTCGTAGTTCGGATTGAACTCAGGAGTCCATTTGAAGACCCTCATAGGAAATCCACTGAAGTACCATATTTCTCTCATAAATAACCGTGAGTAGTCATCATGATCGTAGAGGTGAATTAAAATGTGATTCGCATTAATAGGAACTAACCGAAATCTTCGTTTCAAATTCATCTTCATAAATAAAAGTCGCAAATTGTTGATGGACGGTTTTCCATGAGAAAACTTTCCAATCAAGGCAAACTTGAAGACTTCACACAACTCTTCCTTCTCCTCGTTTGAGAAGACGGCAATCTTTTCTCCGTTGTGTTCCACAACACTCCCCATCGGCGTGAACGTAGTAAGATCAAAATTCTTCTTGCGTTCGCGTGCGTCAGGCGCGAACGGATCCGAGACCGGAGTGGCAGTGACTCCGGCATAAGAACGGCCGGTGAATATCGGCGGTTTTGGTGGTGGGTGAGAGGCCGAAGCCTCACCCATGCTTGGCCAAAGAAGGAGAAATTCTAGAGAGAAGGCAGAGGAAATTTCCTAGAGAGAGAAAAATTTTTTGGTTGGTTTTTTGGTTTTTTGGTTTAGGGTTTAGGGTTTAGGGTTTTTTTTTTTTTTTTTTTTTTTTTTTTTTAACGAAAAAGAAGTAATTTTATTAATAATTCAAAAGGCGTACATTCATGATTCCATGATATCCCATGACATCATCATCATCCAATACTACTTAGAAAATTAGGAGTACTACTCCTTTACAAGTATAAAACACGACTTGATAGTCTAGAATTCAAAAGAAGGGTCGTCATCATCGTACTGTGTTTCCCAATCGTCACTCGACTCTGACTGTATCTCAAGGCTCTGACTCCGAAATTTGGCATCTCTGCTCCATGACATCAGCTTGTGTTCGCCCGAGTGAGTTCGATGAAGTGGATATACCTTTTTCTTGGCACATTCCTCCAGCAAGTATTCATCTGAGTAAATGTCCTTTACATGACGAAAGTTCGGAGTGTGCGATGATGGCTCTGCCGATGAGCTGGAATATCTGAAAGTATCTTGGAGGTCCTTATTGGTGGAACAAAGACCCAAAGGGGATGGCGTCGCGACCGGGGGTGTTGCGGAGTGTGATGACTTTGGAGAAGGATTGATTGATGGACTCGGAGGACATGTATATTTGCTGGGTTGTTCCATACTAGGTCCAAGGACAGCTCCAATTTGTGATTTAATTTTGGGCTGCCCAAAGTTATAAAACAGACACCTTAAATTATCCATCGACTCACCGGGATAATGGAATTCCTCCTCAACCTCAGAACTTGCCTCTTCTAAATGCACCTCCTTGTTCCCATTGCATTCCTCTGTATTTTGAAGTTCAGAAATTACATGTACCTCCCCTGGAACATTTTCACTGTTGACCGGAACAACCCTTGGTAGATTTTCCCCCCCAGGCCTGATTTCAGCTTCGGTAACAGGTTTGGGAATTACAGGATCACCCCCTGTAAGGTATCCAGCTTCTATAGGGGGTTTGTAAATTACAACTGGACCCCCTGGTTGTTGAGGACAATTATAATAATCTCCCTCCGATGGTAAAGTAACAACTTGGGTTGCAGTTTGATGGCATTTTTTGGCCCGATTTCTTTTCTTTTTCTTTTTCTTTGTGCCTCTTATCAAAGCCCGATCAAGAATATTATTTACAACAGAGTCCAAGTCCCGATCAAACGCCCCAATGTCGTCATTTGGACTGGTTTTAGACTGAACCAAATCATTAGTGTCATCTTGGGTACCCAAAAAATCAGCCTTGCTTCCTGATTGTGTTGACGGATAGATCACATTAATTGGTAGCTCCATGAATTCACCATCACCGTAGCAAGAAGTAACTGCAGCAGGCGATGAAGGGGGACTGCTTTCAGCCTCTTTAAGCTCCCTGAACATAGCCAAAAATGTATTTGGCCGATTTGCGATGGAGTGTGAAGGCTGAGAGGCGTCCAGATTCGCAGCTGCACAAAAAGGAGCATGAACCGGTAAGTGGGGGACAACCTTTCCATCAAAAACCATGCCTTTGGGACCCCCATTCCCCACTTTCTCGAGAGTGACAGCTGAGTGGGAGAGGGAATCTTCCCCATGTTGGGAATTTACGTGAATTGCAGCTGCACAAAAAGGCTCATGAAAGTGGGGGACAACCTTTCCATCCAAAACCATGCCTTTGGGACCCCCATTCACCACTTTCTCGAGAGTGACAGCTGCTGAGAGGGAGAAGGAGTCTTCCCCATGAGGGGGATTCACGTGCACGACATCAGCAGGTGGAGAATTCACGTGGGCCGCAGCAGCAGGAGCACAACTGGATGTCTCCATATTTTGCTCCAAAAAAGAGGCAAGATTCTCGTGGGGCACAGCAGCAGGAGCACAGCCAAGATTCCCAGCCATGTTCAGCCCCGGTTGCACGCCTGTTTTGGAAAGAGGAACAGCAGCAGAAATCTGGGCAGCAGACGACGGAAGCTGAGGGGTCTCCGGAACCTGCAAATTTGTCGACGGAGCTGGCAAATGACCATCAGAATCTGCTGCTGGAACCATGAGCCGATTTGTGATGCTGACTGGACCAGTATGCGCCGGAGTCTGGACAGCAGTGGCTGGAGTCTGGGCAGCAGTTTTCAGAGACTGGAAGCTACCAGAAACAGCTGCAATTTCATGTTGCATCAGCTGTAGAGAATCTGTTTGTGCAGCCTGTGATGAATGAGCATCCAAAAACCCTTGCGCCACTTCTTTTCCTTTTCTTTTTCCTTGTAAAAAATCCCTCAAATTTCCTTGAAAAAAATTATCCGACTCCATCGTATCATCCTTGGCCTGCAGCTTGCATTCCCGCGAGTTATGATTCCTCCGGCAACATTTTTGACAATACGGAGGAAACCCTTCACACACAATAGGTTGTTCAAAAAATCTATCACCATCCCTCACCTTAACCGACTTCTTGATGGGTTTGGTAATGTCAATCTCCACACAGACGCGTGCCTCAGTGACCTTATTAAGATCAGCGGTCGGTTCATCAACACGTAAAGGGTGGCCAATACACGCTGCAACAACGTACAAGGCCGGAACAGGTAATAGATGAAACGGCAACTCCGGGACTTTGAACCACACGGGACAAATCGGGGACTCCTGATGTGGATTAAAATCCGGAGTCCACTTGAACACACGCATGGGAAATCCACGAAAATACCACACTTCTCTCATGAACAAACGTGAATAATCATCATGAGCATAAAGGTGAATTAAAATATGGGTATCATTAATCCACACTAACCTGAATCTTCCCTTCAAATTCATTTTCGTAAACATAAAGCGTAAGTGATGTATAGATGGACGACCATGAGAAAACTTGCCAATCAATGCATATTGAAAAATCTCGCATAACGATTCCTTCTCCTTTGGGGTGAAGACGGCGATCTTCTCGCCGTTGTGATCCACAACACTACCCACCGGTTTAAACGTCGTGAGATCAAAATTCTTCTTGCGTTCACGAGCGTCGGGCGCAAACGGATCCGTGGCCGGAGTGGCGACGACTCCGGCATAAGAACGGCCGGTGAAGACCGGCGGTTTTGGTGGTGGGTGAGAGGCCGAAGCCTCACCCATGTTTGGCCAAAGAAGGTGAAATTCTAGAGAGAAGGCAGAGAGAATTTCTTAGAGAGAGAGGTTTTTTGCAACTTGCTTTTGGGTTTAGGGTTTAGGGTTTTTTTTTTTTTTTTTTTTTTTTTTTTGTTTTGGGTTTGGGGTTTTGGGTTTTTTTTTTTTTTTTTTTTTTTTTTTTTTTTCAAATATAATATCCATTTGCTCCTCTTACCATGTAAATCATAAGCCCGAGTTTTATAATTGCAATTCCATTGACAATATTAATGCTACCAATACATTCAAGTGATCCAATACAGAATAAGCAAGAAAAAAACAACACAAGCACACAAACAGATAGCACCCAGCAAACCTCCGCTTATTAGAAAATCCCAAACATGGATTGCCTTCAAACTGGATAGCGATCGTCGAAATTGCATCATTTGCAAACAAAAGGAGCATCAACGTGATAGTCACTGCAGTAGAGTCCAGGACGCTGAGTGAAGCCCTGTTTCTTCAATAGTTCCCTGGCCCTAAGTACCAGCTCTTGGTTACTGATTCTGCCATCCGTTTCTGCCATTATAGTCTGAATGGCATTGCTGAGAGCACCATAAGCTTGGCTGGCGTCACCACCAGGAGTGGCGTCCGCAGATGTCTGGTCTGTCTGGCAGCCACTGATGAGAATGCCGCCATCGGGAAGACCCCTCTTCGCAGCCCCAGCGTACACTTCCTGTTTGCTTCCGACATGGGTATCCAGTGCAGGTTTTGCATAACCCTCGTTGTTCTCTTCAAGCTTCTGTTTCAAAAACTGCTGTGCCAAGCTGCCCACCATTCCCAAAAATCCACCACCCTCACCCTCCTCACCCTCTCCCTGGCCGTGGCCTTTTAGTTTGCTGAAGATAACATTCATAAATTTCTTAACCTTGGGGCTGGCATCATCCCCAAATACATCGAAAAGGGTTGGTCTCAGCTTGCCCACATCGATATCATCCTTGCCAGTTTTTTGCTTCAACAAGTCAATGAGGGTTGAGAGGGGCAAAGATTTGTTCTTTGTATAGCTTCCCCCTTGATATCCCTCTGATGTTTCTTCTTCTCCTTCATCTTCTTGGTGGCGCCGCCTGTGGTGGTGGCCAAATCCAAATTCGGAGGGTATGTTAATACCACGCGACTCAATTGCGTCCTCGACGCTTCGACGCAGGAAGTTCTTGATTCCAAATCCAGATCCATGGCCTTCTTCACTGCTTTCTCTGGTGCTCTCACCAATCTGCTCCTTGGCCTCATCAATCAGGCCTCCGCTGTGACAAGAATCCGACACAATGGTCAACTGGCATCCCTCTGGTACTTTGTCCACCAAATCTCTAAAATCATCATCGGTGATGAGATTCATGTCGGTGGGAACAATACACTCATCGTAGCCGGTGTCGTCATCCTCGCCGGTCTCCGCCGGGAGGCGGGTGCCGTGGCCACTGTAGTGCACGAACAGAAAGTCTCCCGGCTGGGCTGAGTTCACCAGATGGGCCAGCGCAGCCCGGATGTTCCGGCCAGTGGGCTGAGTGTAAGAATCGTCTGTGTCTATAAGCACCGTGATATCCTCCTTGGAGAATCCGTAACGCTCAATCAGGCAAGCGTACATTCGCCGGACATCGTTGATGCATCCCCGGAGCTCCGCCTTGGTTCCGGGGTAGTTGCAGCCGATCAGCACCGCCTTTCTCGCCATAGCTTTTACACTGATTGACTCGGGTGTTAGAAAGGTTTTTTTGGATATTGATCTTTCTGTGCTTTTCGGGAGATGGTTTAGGGTTTAGGGTTTAGGGTTTAGGGTTTTTTTTTTTTTTTTTTTTTTTTTTTTTTTACGAAAAAGAAGTAATTTTATTAATAATTCAAAAGGCGTACATTCATGATTCCATGATATCCCATGACATCATCATCATCCAATACTACTTAGAAAATTAGGAGTACTACTCCTTTACAAGTATAAAACACGACTTGATAGTCTAGAATTCAAAAGAAGGGTCGTCATCATCGTACTGTGTTTCCCAATCGTCACTCGACTCTGACTGTAGCTCAAGGCTCTGACTCCGAAATTTGGCATCTCTGCTCCATGACATCAGCTTGTGTTCGCCCGAGTGAGTTCGATGAAGTGGATATACCTTTTTCTTGGCACATTCCTCCAGCAAGTATTCATCTGAGTAAATGTCCTTTACATGACGAAAGTTCGGAGTGTGCGATGATGGCTCTGCCGATGAGCTGGAATATCTGAAAGTATCTTGGAGGTCCTTATTGGTGGAACAAAGACCCAAAGGGGATGGCGTCGCGACCGGGGGTGTTGCGGAGTGTGATGACTTTGGAGAAGGATTGATTGATGGACTCGGAGGACATGTATATTTGCTGGGTTGTTCCATACTAGGTCCAAGGACAGCTCCAATTTGTGATTTAATTTTGGGCTGCCCAAAGTTATAAAACAGACACCTTAAATTATCCATCGACTCACCGGGATAATGGAATTCCTCCTCAACCTCAGAACTTGCCTCTTCTAAATGCACCTCCTTGTTCCCATTGCATTCCTCTGTATTTTGAAGTTCAGAAATTACATGTACCTCCCCTGGAACATTTTCACTGTTGATCGGAACAACCCTTGGTAGATTTTCCCCCCCAGGCCTGATTTCAGCTTCGGTAACAGGTTTGGGAATTACAGGATCACCCCCTGTAAGGTATCCAGCTTCTATAGGGGGTTTGTAAATTACAACTGGACCCCCTGGTTGTTGAGGACAATTATAATAATCTCCCTCCGATGGTAAAGTAACAACTTGGGTTGCAGTTTGATGGCATTTTTTGGCCCGATATCTTTTCTTTTTCTTTTTCTTTGTGCCTCTTATCAAAGCCCGATCAAGAATATTATTTACAACAGAGTCCAAGTCCCGATCAAACGCCCCAATGTCGTCATTTGGACTGGTTTTAGACTGAACCAAATCATTAGTGTCATCTTGGGTACCCAAAAAATCAGCCTTGCTTCCTGATTGTGTTGACGGATAGATCACATTAATTGGTAGCTCCATGAATTCACCATCACCGTAGCAAGAAGTAACTGCAGCAGGCGATGAAGGGGGACTGCTTTCAGCCTCTTTAAGCTCCCTGAACATAGCCAAAAATGTATTTGGCCGATTTGCGATGGAGTGTGAAGGCTGAGAGGGGTCCAGATTCATGCCCAACTGCTTTCCATCACCTTTAGGACCCCCAATCACCACATTCTCGAGAGAGACAGCCGCTGAGTGGGAGAGGGAATCTTCCCCATGAGGGGAGTTCACGTGATCAGCAGCTGGGTTCGAAATTGCAGCTGCACAAGAAGAAGGATGGACTGGGAAGTGGGGGACAACCTTTCCATCACCTTTGGGCCCCCCATTCTCCACTTTCTCGAGAGTGACAGCTGAGTGGGGGAGGGAATCTTCCCCATGAGGGGAATTAGCGTGACTTGCAGCTGCAGCAAAAGGATCTTGAAGGTGGGGGACAGCCTTTCCATCAACCACCATGCCTTTTTGACCCCCATCCACCACTATCTCGACAGCTGCTGAGTGGGAGATTGCAGCTGCACAAAACTGATCATGAAAGTGGGGGACAGCCTTTCCATCCAACACCATGCCTTTGGGACCCCCATCCTCAACTTTCTCGAGAGTGACAGCTGCTGAGTGGGAGAAGGGGTCTTCCCCATGAGGGGAATTCACGTGCACGAGGGTTTAGGGTTTAGGGTTTAGGGTTTAGGGTTTTTTTTTTTTTTTTTTTTTTTTTTTTTTTTTTTTTGGAGAAACCGGCACGAGGCCGTAGGGTTTTTAGTGGGACCCCACCCCTTCATTAAAAAGGAAAGCACAACAGAAATACAAAATATAACACAACAACTTGCGAAAGAAAATTGGGAGTACTACTCCCTTACATCTTAATTAAGATCATAAAGAAATCAAAAATAATCAACATCTTTCAGACTGCCCAAATCGTCGGAGCCGTGGTATGAGGTCCAATCATCGGAGTCCACATACGGGTTATGAACTCGTGCCGAGAAGAGATCGTCCCGCGGCGGACACCAACTCTGGGGCATACGCCCCCCAGAAAAGGAGCGTAAATGTTTGGTGGGGCGCATTGTCACTAGGGCCTCAAGCAATCTGTCATTGGACGGGCCTGGCCTGTTGAAAATGTCTTCAGTTGACTTAACAAACTCATTATGATCTTCTGAAATTTTATGGCGGGGAGGGACAATAGCCTTAGGACTTGACGATTCACTCGAATAATGAAAAGTGTCCTTTGGATCCGTGTTTGTGATGCACACTTCCGTGGAATAAAAAATTTGTTTTTCCGAAACCGGAGTGGAAAAGACGTCATGGTGTGCCTTGTTGGGAGCCACGTCAGATTCTGCTTGCTGGACACGTGAGGGAGTTTCTGAAGTTGTCGCGCTCTCTCCTACCAGGTTTTTAAAAATTACAACTGGACCCCCTGGTTGTTGAGGAAAATTATAAGAATCTCCCTCCGACGGTAAAGTGACAGCTTGGGTTGCAGTTTGATGGCATTTTTTGGCCCGATTTCTTTTCTTTTTCTTTTTCTTTGTGCCTCTTATCAAAGCCCGATCAAGAATTTTATTCACAACACCATCTAAGTCCGATCAAAAACCTCAATGTCGTCATTTGGACTGGTTATAGACTGAACCAAATCATTAGTACCATCTTGAGTTCCCAAAAATTAGTCATGCTTCCTGATTGTGTTGACGGATAGATCACATTAATTGGTAGCTCCAAGAACTCACCATCACCGTAGCAAGTAGTAACTGCAGCAGGCGATGAAGGTGGACTGCTTTCAGCCTCTTTAAGCTCCCTGAACATATCCAAAAACGAATTTGGCCGATTTGCGATGGAATGTGAAGGCTGAGAGGCGTCCAGATTCATGCCCAACATCTTTCCATCACCTTTGGGACCCCCATTCACCACTTCCCCATGAGGAGAGTTCACGTGATCAGCAGCTGAAACCCTCAAACTTGCCGCTGCACAAGAAGAATCATGGACCGGAACGTGGGGAACAACCTTGCCATCACCTTTGGGACCCCCATACTCCACTACCTCGAGAGTGACAGCTGAGTGGGAGAGGGAATCTTCCCCATGTGGGGAATAAACGTGACTAGCAGCTGCACAAAGAGGAGCAAGAAGGTGGGGGACAGCCTTTCCATCAACCACCATGCCTTTTTGACCCCCATCCACCACTATCTCGAGAGTAACAGCTGCTGAGTGGGAGATTGCAGCTGCACAAAACTGATCATGCAAGTGGGGAACATCCTTTCCATCAAACACCATGCCAACGGGTCCCCCATCCACCACTTTCTCGAAGACAGCTGCTGAGTGGGAGAAGGGGTCTTCCCCATGAGGGGAATTCACGTGAACGACAGCAGCAGGTGGATTCACGTGGGCAGCAGCGGCAGGAGCAGAGTGGTTCCGCCCAGAAATCACGCCATCTTTGGGAAGAGGAACAGCAACCATCGCCAGCGAATCATGCAGCTTTGAAGGCTGCAAACATGTCGACGGAGCTGGCCAAAGATCATCAGAATTTGCTGCTGAATTCACGCCTGTTTTGGGGAGAGGAGCCGCAGCAGAATACAGATTTGAAGTCTCAGAAATAGCAGCTGTAGGAACATGTGGAGCAGAATCTGGAAATCGCTGCTGTTCTTGAACCCTACCCGAAGCTGGAGAAACCCGTGCCTGCTGCAAAATGCGAGAGCTCTCTCCCACCTGAAAGCATTCAAGCAGACCATGACGAACCCCTTGCTGTATCTCGGTGAAATTCTGCGTCGCAGCCTCCGAAAGCGTCTGCGCCGTCTCTGCTCCCTTTCCTTTTCTCTTACCATCTATGATCTCCCGTAAATTCCCACCATATTGTTCGTCGTCTGCTGCTGTACCTGCTTCTTCACGAAAAAACTTGCAGTCCTTAGCTCGATGATCCCTCCTACAACACTTATGGCAGTAGGGAGGGATCCCCTCACATTCAACTGGTTGTTCAAAAAATCGATCTCCATCCTTCACCTTGACTGATCTCCTAATCGGTTTGGTGATGTCTATCTCCACACAAACCCGAGCCTCATTCAACTTCGTAAGATCAGCGGTAGGTTCATCCACACGTAAGGGCTTTCCAATACATGCGGCGATGACATACAACGCCGGCACCGACAACATATGATATGGCAGTTCAGGTATTTTAAACCATACGGGGCAAATCGGAGACTCGTATTTCGGGTTGAAATCAGGAGTCCACTTAAAAACCCTCATAGGAAGTCCCTTAAAATACCAAACTTCTCTAAAAAATAACCTTGAATAATCATCATGGTCATATAAATGAATTAAAACATGGCTGGAATTGATTGGAACCAACCTGAATCGTCTCTTTAAATTCATCTTTGTAAATAATAACCTCAAATTATTCATCGGAGGACGACCATGAGAGAACTTCCCGATCAGAGCGTACCTAAACACCTCACATAATTTCTCCTTTTCCGTAGGGGAAAAGACAGCAATCTTCTCCCCGTTAAGCTCCATCACTGTACCCGCCGGCTTGAAAGACTCCAGATCAAAGTTCTTTTTTCGTTCTCTTGCGTCGGGTGCAAATGGATCAACCGCCGGAGCTCCGGTGACTGAAGCATAAGTCCGTTTGGTGGGGGGCGGATCCGGAGGATCCCCCATGATTGGGACCAAAGGCCAAATTCTAGAGAGAAGGCAGAGGATTTTTTTCTAGAGAGAGAAAGTTTTCAAGCTGGTTTGGTTTTGGTTTGTTTAGGGTTTAGGGTTTAGGGTTTAGGTTTTAGGGTTTAGGGTTTAGGGTTTAGGGTTTAGGGTTTTAGGGTTTAGGGTTTAGGGTTTAGGGTTTAGGGTTTAGGGTTTAGGGTTTAGGGTTTAGGGTTTAGGGTTTAGGGTTTAGGGTTTAGGGTTTAGGGTTTAGGGTTTAGGGTTTAGGGTTTAGGGTTTAGGGTTTAGGGTTTAGGGTTTAGGGTTTAGGGTTAGGGTTTAGGGTTTAGGGTTTAGGGTTTAGGGTTTAGGGTTTAGGGGTTAGGGTTTAGGGTTTAGGGTTAGGGTTTAGGGTTTTTTTTTTTTTTTTTTTTTTTTTTTTTTTTTTTTTTTTTTTAAGAGAAACCGGCACGAGGCCGTAGGGTTTTATTGGGACCCCACCCCTTCATTAAAAAGGAAAGCACAACAGAAACACAAAAGGTTACACCACAACGTGCGAAAGTAACATTGGGAGTACTACTCCCTTACATCATAGTTAAGATCTTAAAAAAGTTCAGTAATAATAAACATCTTTGAGGCTGTCCAAATCGTCGGAGCCGTGGAATGAAGTCCAATCATCGGAGTCCACATACGGGTTATGAATTCGTGCCGAGAAGAGATCGTCCCGCGGCGGACGCCAACTCTGGGGCGAACGGCCCCCTGAAAAGGATCGCATATGCCTGTTGGGCCGCAATGTCACAAGGGCCTCAAGCAAACGTGCGTTGGATGGCTCGGTCCGAGAGAGATTATCATGTAGCAAAATAGCCGACTCTTGATGATCGTTGGATGGCTTGTGACACGTCTGAAAAACAGCCGCGGGACTTGATGTAGCGCTGGAGTATTCAAACGTTTCAGTTTGATCATTATTGGTGGTGCAAATGGCAGGGGTTTCAGTCGAAATTTGGGCTGGGATTGGAGAAGAGAAAGTATCCGCCACTGCAGTAAACACCCTAACCTCTCCTGCTGGAAATATAGACTGATGAACAGCCCCTGGAGCATGTGTGCCAGTAACTTTCGAAATTACAGTATCCTCCCCTGTCAGGTTGTCAACTTGTTCGGCAACTTCAGAAATAACAGAGACACCCCCTGGTTGAGTGTCAACCATACAAACACCCCCCTGGGCCTCATCTTGCTGCTGGATATCAGGTGAGGCTGGAACGTTTTTGGGAATTACAGGGTATTCCCTAATCAATTGTTGAGAGATGACACCAACACCCCTTGGTTCGAATTTTCCTTTGGCCCGATTTCTTTTCTTTTTGTTTTTCTTCTTGGTATTGCGAAGTAAGACCCGATCCTCTATTGCATCCACGAGTGTGTCAAGCCCACTCTCAAAGGCCTGATGTGCAGCATGTAAGTCCAAGTTGTCCTGGTCCACGTCATGGACTGTGGTGTGCTGTCCGAAACTAGCAGCTGGAGGGAGAGATTTCCCTTACTGGCAGCAGTACAGACCTGGTCTGGAACGTGGGGGACAATATTTCCATCATTGGGGCCCCTTAAGACCTCAAACTCGTGGGTGGACAGCAGCTGGGAGGGAATCTTCCCCATGTGGGGAGTTCACGTGAAGGACACCAGCTGGAGCACTCACATGAGACACAGCAGCATGGGCTGAGTTGGGAGAGCTGGAAGTCTCCATACTTTGCTCCAAAAAGAGGCAAGATTCCCTGCCATGTTCAGCCCCAATTGCACGCCTGTTTTGGGGAGAGGAACCGCAGCTAAGGCCAGCGAATCATGCAGATTGGAAGCTCAGTAACGGCTGCTGTAGGGAACAACCAAGTTCAGCCCCCCAGCCTTGCTGGATTCCGCCCCAAGAGGCATCGAAATCTGGACAGCAGAAGACGGAGGCTGAGGGGTCACCGGAGCCTGCAAACATAACGACGGACCTGGCAAAAAACCTACAGAATCTGCTG